>SWDT01000185.1:0-205844 GCA_009193035.1 Halicephalobus mephisto | reverse complement strand
ACAGGTCGTTGATGAACTTGTTGTTGGATTTCGTAATCCTACAAAATTAAATTTAGAATTTCAAAAGTTTTATAAAAAATTTAAAAATTAATTTAAAATATATTTACAGAAAAGTAAAATTGTAAAAATAATATTTTATAAAAAAAAATATTTTATAGAAAAATAAATTTAAAAAATAAGAAAAAATTTTTTATAGAAAATTAATTTTAAAAAATAATGGTTTATAAAAAATAATAAATTTTATAGAAAAGTAAATTTAAAAAACAATATTTATAAAAATAAGAAAAAATAATTTTATAGAAAATAAAATTTTAAAAATAATTTTTTTATAAAAAATAATAATTTTATAGAAAAGTAAATTTAAAAAATAAAAAAAATAAAAATTTTTAAAAAATTAAATTTAAAAAAACAATATTTTATAAAAAAAAATAATTTTATAGAAAATTAAATTTTAAAAATAAGAAAAAATAATTTTACAGAAAATTAATTTTAAAATAATATTTTTAAAAAAATAATAATTTTATAGAAAAGTAAATTTTAAAAATTAATAGAAAAAATAATTTTATAGAAAATTAATTTTAAAAAATAATGGTTTATAAAAAATAATAATTTTATAGAAAAGTAAATTTAAAAAAACAATATTTTAATAAAAAATAAGAAAAAATAATTTTATAGAAAATAAATTTTAAAAATAATTTTTATAAAAAATAATAATTTTATAGAAAAAGTAAATTTAAAAAATAAAAAATAAAATTTTATAAAAATAAATTTAAAAACAATATTTTTATAAAAAAAAATAATTTATAGAAAAGTAAATTTAAAATAAGAAAAAATAATTTTAAAGAAATTAAATTTTAAAAATAATATTTATAAAAAAAATAATAATTTTATAGAAAGTAAATTTTAAATAAGAAAAAATAATTTTATAGAAAATCAAATTTAAAAAAACAATATTTTATAAAAAAAAATAATTTTATAGAACATTAAATTTAAAAAAAATAATATTTTTATAAAAAAAATAATTTTATAGAAAATTAAAATTTTAAAAATAAGTTACCTGGAGGTTTGTAAATTTGCATGGATGGCCTCGGGTTGGTTTTCTTTTTAGGACCGGAATCGATGCCGAGAGATTCTGATTTCGGACTTTCAACAGACATTTTTTAATTTTTAAATAAAAATCAGATCGATTTTTGACCCGACTTTACTAATTATATTTTTCGTTATTTAACGACTCGCGCTGTTTTAAAATCTTTAGTTCATTGAGGAAATCGGCTCAAACAGAAAACAAGGGAATAATCGTCGACGACTTGTCCTGTCAGTGAACAAACATTGGACGCATTCTGCAAAATTCGATCGATGGGCCTCCCGGCGACCAGCTGCTGTTAAACACCCGCTTTGAACAATCACATTTATAAAAATCAAAAATGGATGTTTTCAATTTCCTCCTGACACGAAAATTTTGGAATTTTGAATGAGTTAGAAATCAAACAAAATTGGTTATTTTTACTTAATTTCATCAATATAATTTTAAGATCATCAGATATAAAAATCAAAATGATTATTTTTTACTTAATTTCATCAATATAAATTTTAAAATTATCAAATATAAAATCAAAAATGGATGTTTTCAATTTTCTCCTGACACGAAAATTTTGGAATTTTTGAATGAGTTAGAAATCAAACAAAAATTGGTTATTTTTTACTTAATTTCATCAATATAAATTTTAGGATTATCAAATATAAAAATCAAAAATGGATGTTTTCAATTTTCTCCTGACACGAAAATTTTGGATTTTTAATGATTTCGAAATCAAATTTTTTATAAAAATTGATTATTTTTTACTTAATTTCATCAATATAAATTTTAAAATTATCAATATAAAAATCAAAATAATTATTTTCAATTTTCTCCGAACGAAAATTTTGGATTTTTTGAATGATTTCGAAATCAAATTTTTATAAAAAATAAACATTTTTTACTAAATTTCATCAATATAAATATTCAAATTTTTTCAAAAAACTAATATTTATTTTTGATTTTCATACTTGATTTTTTTTTACAAAAATTTTTAAAAAAATTTTTAAATATTTCAAAAAAATCCTTATTTCAAAATCTATTGTTTAAAAAAATTAAAAATTATTTTTTACGAAATATTTCTAACAAAATTTTTTAAAATTCCTGATTTCAAAATCCATTATTTAAAATTTCAAATTTCAAAAAATTCAATAAAATTAAACTTTTAAAATTTCCACTTTAATTCATTCAAAATCGAAACTGATCAATTTTATCACAATGTCCAAATTTAAAAAACCACATTTAACATTGAACTTGTGCAAAATCTCTCGCAAATTCCAAAAGTTTTTGTTGATTATTCATCGATGTTGAAGGTTTCACAACTTCCATAGCTTTCACAAGATCCTCATACTGAATTGGTCTAATACTCCTTTCAGATGCCTTTTGAAGTTGACTTCTGCTTAATCCTCTAATCGGTCCATTGCTGCTTCTTTACATAAAGCCGTCAAATCAGAAAACGAATATCCATTAGTTTTTTCTGCTATTATTCTTAATTGAGAATTCGTTAATTTCTGACTTGTTTTTGAAATTTCAAAATTTTTTATTATTGATTTTTCTCTTGCTTGAACATTAGGCAAATCAATAAAAATCCTTCTTGGAAATCTCCTCAAAACACCATCATCCAGATCAAATGGCCTATTCGTAGCACCTAAAACCAGTACTTTATCGTCTGAATTAGAACTAACACCATCAAATTGAAGCAAAAATTCCGTTTTAACTCTTCTTGAAGCTCCATTTTCATCTTCCCCTCTGGCACATAACATTGAATCAACTTCATCGATAAATATAATTGATGTTGTTTAGATCTAGCTATTTTAAAAAGTTCTCTCATCATTTTTTTCCTTCACCAACCCATTTAGACATAATAGTAGCTGCTGAAATGTTGAAAAATGTACACTGAGCTTCATTAGCCACTGCTTTAGCCTAAAATAAGCTATTTAAAAAATAATTTTATAAAAATTAACAAACCAGCATAGTTTTTCCGTTACCAGGAGATCCAAATAATAAAATACCCTTAACTGGAGCTCTTAAATCTGAATAAATTAGGATTCAATGCAGGCAAAATTACAGATTCATCTAGGGCTTGTTTTGCGGCGTCATTACCGACAATGTCAGAAAGCTTCACTGAGGTCGAGTCAACAATGCATCCAAGAATTTCCTGTTCTGCTTGAGATGTCCACAATGCGGCTAATCCAGTTTTCTTTGCTGATGTCTGAAATATTATAAAAATAAAAATAAACATTGTTACGAAATTACATCGAAGCAAGTTATCAGAAATTTCCAGAATCCCGGGTTTTAGATGTTTAAAAATTTAAAAGATATTCTTGAAGTTCCTGCTGAATTTTGGAAAGTCCTAGAAACTACACATAGATTTTAGAAAATCTCCAGAAACTTCTAGTGGATTCTGGAAAGTCTTAGTTTTTTAAAGAATTCTGAAAAATTCCTAGTAAATTTTCGCAAAATTCCGAAAAGTTATGATTCTGGAAGCTTCTAGAAGCATTTCCTGAATTCTGAAAAATTCTTAGAAGCTTTACTAGGGTTCTGGAAGCTTCTAAATAATAATTCCATGGTCAGAAAGCTTCCAAAAAATTCTAGAAGCTTCCAGAATCCCAGTTTAACATAAAACTAAAGCTAGAAAAGCACAAACAGAAGGTTTCGGCGACACACAGGTTGGAACTACTTGACTCACAGTAGTAGCAGTAATAGATTCTTGTCGAGGATACACCAAATCATAAATAACCCGATACCGATCCTGAGCTCCGGAAATGTGGGTCTTCATGGCTCTTACTTTCTTCTCAAGTTCCTGACCATGACCTACTGGAACCGCCTTCGGCACACATCGTAATCCTTTTTGGAATTCTTCAATGGCTTTGTTGTACAATTTCAACGCTTCTTTCTTCTTATCCGGAGCTAAAACAAATGAGTAAATGAGAATCTGTGTATAAAAAGTAAAATATTATACAAAAGGTTGAACATATAGGAAAAATAGAATTTGTGTATAAAAAGTAAAAATCCATATATGAAAAAATAAAAATCATATATGAAGAATAAGAATTCACGTATAAAATTAAAAATCGTATTGAAAATTAAAAATTATGTAGGAAAAATTAAAAACCATATATGAAAATTAAAAATTATGTAGAAAAAACTATAAACTATATATGAAAATTAAAAATTATGTGTGAAAAAATAAAAACCATATATGAAAATTAAAAATTATGTGTAAAAAACAAACTTGCCCGAAAATTTCTCATCGATATCCAAAGCTTGAGAAAGTATTCTTGTCCCTTCTTCGTAAGCATTATTGAACATTTTTAATCGTTTTCTATCGTATTCAGTAACCACCGAAACCGCCATCTGTCTGGAAAAAAATGAATCATAATTTCGAAACATATTTCGCAACAAAAATAAATAAATGTCCATTAAAATCAAAGAAACTCACGGATTATCGATGGAAATTTCAGATGATGTCAAGAATACAGAAATTAGATAAGAAAAAAAGAATCAATTTCAGCTGTTTTGTGGTCAGTCTGGCGCTCGACTTTCGCGAGCTCCCTTTGTTTTTCACAAAAAGAACACAACGCCAAAACATGCAGATGTTGATTTTTTTCAATTTGGCAAAATAGAACAAAACGCCAAAAATATTTTTTTATTTGGCAGAAGGGACATATGACTAAAAATATTTATTTTTTTTAAATTTAATATAAAAAACGGAACACCAAAGATATTCACATTTTTATTGACGTAAAGGACGAAACGCCAAATATGTTGATTTTTTGAATTTAGTGGAATAGAACACAAAGCCAAAATACATGTTTTTTAATTTTTTTATTTCTTTTATTTTTTTATTTTTTTATTTTTTTATTTTTTTTAAGTTACTAAAATTTCCATAATCAGTCAAGTCCATTGTAAAACCTTCAAAAGAAGCAACAAGTGACCAGCCAGGGAGTTGTAAAAATAGTTAAATTCGGGTTTTTCCGGAAAAACACGAACAAAAAGCAAAAATTCGTCCAATTATTCGATTAAAAAAATCGTTTTTAACTAAAATAGAAAATAATGGATAATAAAGTTTATTTCCGATTGCGTGTTTTTGTTTAATTTTCTTTTTTGCATCTGCGCGAAAAATGGGCCAGATTTGCCTCGATTAAAATTGTCCTTCGAGACTGTCATAGTTTATCGAAGAATTTCCAAGATCATAAAAGTCTTCCAAAATGAGCAAGACCTCTAAAACTGTTTAAACTGGCAGCAGCTGACGGCACTTGAGATTCTTCTTTTTCTGAAAATGGCGATGGAGTCAGTGGACCGGGACACTGGTCATTCGAGTGACAATAATCACTCAACACATGTTCATAATTAGCTCTGCAATGAATCCTTTTTTTTCATTTATTAATTTTAAAATTTTTTAAAATTTTATCATTTAAATTTTAAATTTTTTTATTTTTTTTTCATTTATTAATTTTAAAATTTTATCTTTTATCTTTTAATTTTAAATTTTTTTATTTTTTTTAATCTATTAATTTTTAAATTTTTAAAATTTTATCATTTAAATTTTAAATGTTTTTATTTTTTTTTCATTTATTAATTTTAAAATTTTATTATTTAAATTTTAAATTTTTTTATTTTTTTTTTCATTTATTAATTTTAATTTTTTATATTTTTTAATTTTTTTAATTTTTTTCATTTATAAATTTTGATTTTCGAACTTTTGGTCTCGAGTGGAAATTTGCTCAATTTAATTTTTTTTTAAATTTTTGGTCTCGAATGAAAATTTTTGTCAATTTAATTTTTTTTTAATTTTCGAATTTTTGGTCTCGGGGAGAAAGTTACACCGATTCAAGTTTTTTCGGATTTTTATTGTGTACATTTTCGCTTTTTTAATGTGATTTTGAAATTCATAAAGAAGCAAAAATTAGGGACTCATTGTTTCTTCTTTTACTCGGTCCTTCGAAAACGAGGGATTACTCAATTTACCGTGGGAATCTCCGGAATCGCATTATCTCCCATCCTGGACAAATTCGATTTTTTTATTTTTATTTTTTTAAAAATTACAAAATTCATTTTTTTTTAAAATTATAAAATTTATTTTTTACAAATTTGGCGATAACTAACAATTGGCTTAAACGGTCAAAGTTGAACCAGATCGGGTTTACCCGATTTTTCAGAGGTTTTCGGTCTTCTCTCCCGCCTACAGTACTCCCCACAAGTTGGCCAAACAAAGGATTGTCGCACTTTTGAACCACTTTTGCTTCTGAAATATAATTTCCCTCTCTGATTTTAAGAACTGGTAAATAAACTTCTGTAAGGATAATTTGGGTATCATTCGCGGCGGGACCAAACTTTCGAATAAATCCTAAAAAATCGATTTTTTATAAACTTTGGTCTCAACACGAATTATTTTAAATTTATTTGGTTACAAATTTGATAGTTCTTTGATCTACAGTAAGCGAAACCGTAATCAAGAGAAATTAAACATTGTTCGCGGCGGGACCAAACTTTCGAATAAATCCTAAAAAATCAATTTTTTATAACTTTAATCTCAACACGAATTATTTTAAATTAATAGTTCTTTGATCTACAGTAAGCGAACCGTAATCAAAGAAGAAATTAAACATTGTTCGCGGCGGGACCAAACTTTCGAATAAATCCTAAAAAATCATTTTTTATAAACTTTAATCTCAACACGATTTATTTTAAATTAATAGTTCTTTGATCTACAGTAAGCGAAACCGTAATCAAAGAAGAAATTAAACATTGTTCGCGGCGGGACAAACTTTCGAATAAATCCTAAAAAATCGATTTTTATAACTTTGGTCTCAACACAAATATTTTAAATTTTTTCGGTTAAAATTTGATAGTTCTTTGATCTACAGTAAGCGAACCGTAATCAAAAAGTAATTAAACATTGTTCGCGGTGGGATCAAGACTGAAAAAATTTTTAAATTTAAAATTTCCGAAATTCATTGATCTTGCTGCGAATAATCTTTAATTCTATATTTTTTGAATGTATTTCCTATTTTTGAAACTGTCGTCAATATTCAAAGTTTTTACAAAGACAATCTCCAGAAAGGCGATTAGAATTTCGGATTCCAGCTGAGATGGCAAACCCATCAATTTTATTCAAAAAAAATCAAATTTGCACCTTATTGTTCGTTTTCCTCAGGATGACCTCCAGTGTTCCATTTTATTAAAATTGATAGTCAAAATTTAATTTAAAAAATTTAAACTTTTCGTCCCAGGACCCGATTTGACAAATTTCTTCAAAAAAATTTTCTAAATTTTAAATTTTATTAAAAATTTTTTGAAGAAATTTGTCAAATTAGGTCCTAAGACGAAAAACTTTGGTTTTAAAAGATTACTGTAATCCATTTTATTAAAATTGATAGTCAAAATTTAATTTTAAAAAATTTAAACTTTTCGTCCCGGACCCGATTTGACAATTTCTTCAAAAAAGTAATTTTTTCAATAAAATTAAAAATTTAAAAAAATTTTTTGAAGAAATTTGTCAAATCGAGTCCTAAGACGAAAAACTTTGATTTTAAAGGTTACTGTAATTATTTCATAAAAATTTATAGTTTAAATTTAATTTAAAAATTTAAACTTTTCTTTTCAGGACCCAATTTGACAAATTTCTTCAAAAAACATTTTTTTCCAAAATGCATATTTTGAAAATTTATAAACTATTATAAAAAATAAATAAAAAGTTGATTCTTCAATAAACATTAAATTTTGAAAAAAGTGTTTTTTGAAGAAATTTGTCAAATCGGGTCCTGAAAAGAAAAGTTTAAATTTTAATAAAATAGATTACAGTAATTTTTTAAAATCAAAGTTTTTCGTCTTAGGACTGATTTGACAAATTTTTTCAAAAAAAATTTTTATTAAAATTTAAAATTAAAAAAATGTTTTTTAAAGAATTTGTCAAATCGGGTCCTGAAAAGAAAAATTTAAATTTTAAATTAAATTTTGATTATTAAGTTTTATGAAATGGAGTTACAGTACTTTTTAAAATATTATTAAATTTATTTTCTTTAAGGACCCGATTTGCAAATTTCTTCAAAAAATTTTTATTAAATAAATAAAAATTTTTTTTGAAGAAATTTGTCAAATCGGGTCCTAAAACGAAAAATTTATTTTAAAAATTACTTAATCTTAATCATATAAATCTTAATAAATCATAGATTAGTAACTTTAAAATTTAAAGTTTTCGTCTTTAGGACTCTGTTGACAAATTTTCTTTCAAAAAAATTTTTATTAAATTAATTAAAAAAATTGTTTTTTGAAGAAAATTTGTCAATCAGGTCCTAAGACGAAAAAAACTTTGATTTTAAAATTCTGTAACTATTTTATTAAATTTAACTTTTCTTTTTCAGGACCCGATTTGGAACAAATTTCTTCAAAAAACACTTTTTCAAATTTAATGTTTATTGAAGAATCAACTTTTTATTTATCTTTTTATAATAGTTTTAAATTTTTAAAATATGTCATTTTGGAAAAAATGTTTTTTGAAGAATTTGTCAATTGGGTCTGAAAGAAAAGTTTAAATTTTTTAAAATTAAAATTTAAACTATAAATTTTTATGAAATAAATACAGTAAACCCTTTTTTTTTTAAAATCAAAGTTTTCGTCTTAGGACTCGATTTGAACAAATTTCTTCAAAAAATTTTTTTTTAAATTTTTAATTTTATTGAAAAAATTACTTTTTTGAAGAAATTTGTCAAATCGGGTCTGGGACGCAAAGTTAAATTGTTTAAAATTAAAATTTTGACTATCATTTTAATAAAATGGATTACAGTCATCTTTTAAAACCAAAGGTTTTCTCGTCTTAGGACCCTAATTTGACAAATTTCTTCAAAAAATTTTTAATAAAATTTAAAATTTAGAAAATTTTTTTTTTTTTTTTTTTAAGAATTTGTCAAATCGGGTCCTGGACGAAAAGTTAATTTTTTAAATTAAATTTTGACTATCATTTTAATAAATGGAAACACTGGGATGTCATCCTGAGGAAATCGAACATAAAGGTGCAAATTTGATTTTTTTTTGAATAAAATTGAATGGGTTTTGCCATCTCATCTGGAATCCGAAATTCTAAATCGCCTTTTCTGGAGATTGTCTTGTTGTAAAAACTTTGAATATTGACGACAGTTTCAAAATAGAACATACAATTAAAAATATAGAATTAAAGATTATTCGCAGCAAGATCAATGAATTTCGGAAATTTTAAATTTAAAAATTTTTTCAAAGTCTTGATCTCACCGCGAACAATGTTTAATTACTTTTTTGATTACGGTTTCGCTTACTGTAGATCAAAGAACTATCAAATTTGTAACCAAAAAAATTTAAAATAATTCGTGTTGAAACTAAAGTTTATAAAAAATCGATTTTTTAGGATTTATTCGAAAGTTTGGTCCCGCCGCGAAAAATGTTTAATTTCTTTTTTGATTACGGTTTCGCTTACTGTAGATCAAAGAACTATTAATTTAAAATAATTCGTGTTGAGATTAAAGTTTATAAAAAATTGATTTTTTAGGATTTATTCGAAAGTTTGGTCCCGCCGCGAAAAATGTTTAATTTCTTTTTTGATTACAGGTTCGCTTACTGTAGATCAAAGAACTATCAAATTTATAACCAAATAAATTTAAAATAATTCGTGTTGAGACCAAAGTTTATAAAAATCGATTTTTTAGGATTTATTCGAAAGTTTGGTCCCGCCGCGAATGATACCCAAATTATCCTTACAGAAGTTTATTTACCAGTTCTCAAAATCAGAGAGGGAAATTATATTTCAGAAGCAAAAGTGGTTCAAAAGTGCGACAATCCTTTGTTTGGCCAACTTGTGGGGAGTACTGTAGGCGGGAGAGAAGACCGAAAACCTCTTGAAAAATCGGGTAAACCCGATCTGGTTCAACTTTGACCGTTTAAGCCAATTGTTAGTTATCGCCAAATTTGTAAAAAATAAATTTTATAATTTTAAAAAAAAATGAATTTTGTAATTTTTAAAAAAAATAAAAATAAAAAAATCGAATTTGTCCAGGATGGGAGATAATGCGATTCCGGAGATTCCCACGGTAAATTGAGTAATCCCTCGTTTTCGAAGGACCGAGTTAAAAGAAGAAACAATGAGTCCCTAATTTTTGCTTCTTTATGAATTTCAAAATCACATTAAAAAAGCGAAAATGTACACAATAAAAATCCGAAAAAACTTGAATCGGTGTAACTTTCTCCCCGAGACCAAAAATTCGAAAATTAAAAAAAAATTAAATTGACAAAAATTTTCATTCGAGACCAAAAATTTAAAAAAAATTAAATTGATGCAAATTTCCACTCGAGACCAAAAGTTCGAAAATCAAAATTTATAAATGAAAAAAATTTAAAAAAATTAAAAAATTAAAAAATTAAAATTAATAAATGAAAAAAAAAATAAAAAAATTTAAAATTTAAATAATAAAATTTTAAAATTAATAAATGAAAAAAAAATAAAAACATTTAAAATTTAAATGATAAAATTTTTAAAAATTTAAAAATTAATAGATTAAAAAAAATAAAAAAATTTAAAATTTAAAAGATAAAAGATAAAATTTTAAAATTAATAAATGAAAAAAAAATAAAAAAATTTAAAATTTAAATGATAAAATTTTAAAAAATTTTAAAATTAATAAATGAAAAAAAAAGGATTCATTGCAGAGCTAATTATGAACATGTGTTGAGTGATTATTGTCACTCGAATGACCAGTGTCCCGGTCCACTGACTCCATCGCCATTTTCAGAAAAAGAAGAATCTCAAGTGCCGTCAGCTGCTGCCAGTTTTAAACAGTTTTAGAGGTCTTGCTCATTTTGGAAGACTTTTATGATCTTGGAAATTCTTCGATAAACTATGACAGTCTCGAAGGACAATTTTAATCGAGGCAAATCTGGCCCATTGTTTCGCGCAGATGCAAAAAAGAAAATTAAACAAAAACACGCAATCGGAAATAAACTTTATTATCCATTATTTTGCTATTTTAGTTAAAAACGATTTTTTTAATCGAATAATTGGACGAATTTTTGCTTTTTGTTCGTGTTTTTCCGGAAAAACCCGAATTTAACTATTTTTACAACTCCCTGGCTGGTCACTTGTTGCTTCTTTTGAAGGTTTTACAATGGACTTGACTGATTATGGAAATTTTAGTAACTTAAAAAAAATAAAAAAATAAAAAAAATAAAAAAATAAAAGAAATAAAAAAATTAAAAAACATGTATTTTTGGCGTTGTGTTCTATTCCACTAAATTCAAAAAATCAACATATTTGGCGTTTCGTCCTTTACGTCAATAAAAATGTGAATATCTTTGGTGTTCCGTTTTTTATATTAAATTTAAAAAAAATAAATATTTTTAGTCATATGTCCCTTCTGCCAAATAAAAAAATATTTTTGGCGTTTTGTTCTATTTTGCCAAATTGAAAAAAATCAACATCTGCATGTTTGGCGTTGTGTTCTTTTTGTGAAAAAACAAAGGGAGCTCGCGAAAGTCGAGCGCCAGACTGACCACAAAACAGCTGAAATTGATTCTTTTTTTCTTATCTAATTTCTGTATTCTTGACATCATCTGAAATTTCCATCGATAATCCGTGAGTTTCTTTGATTTTAATGGACATTTATTTATTTTTGTTGCGAAATATGTTTCGAAATTATGATTCATTTTTTTCCAGACAGATGGCGGTTTCGGTGGTTACTGAATACGATAGAAAACGATTAAAAATGTTCAATAATGCTTACGAAGAAGGGACAAGAATACTTTCTCAAGCTTTGGATATCGATGAGAAATTTTCGGGCAAGTTTGTTTTTTACACATAATTTTTAATTTTCATATATGGTTTTTATTTTTTCACACATAATTTTTAATTTTCATATATAGTTTATAGTTTTTTCTACATAATTTTTAATTTTCATATATGGTTTTTAATTTTTCCTACATAATTTTTAATTTTCATATACGATTTTTAATTTTATACGTGAATTCTTATTCTTCATATATGATTTTTTATTTTTTCATATATGGATTTTTACTTTTTATACACAAATTCTTATTTTCCATATATGTTCAACCTTTTTGTATAATATTTTACTTTTTATACACAGATTCTCATTTACTCATTTGTTTTAGCTCCGGATAAGAAGAAAGAAGCGTTGAAATTGTACAACAAAGCCATTGAAGAATTCCAAAAAGGATTACGATGTGTGCCGAAGGCGGTTCCAGTAGGTCATGGTCAGGAACTTGAGAAGAAAGTAAGAGCCATGAAGACCCACATTTCCGGAGCTCAGGATCGGTATCGGGTTATTTATGATTTGGTGTATCCTCGACAAGAATCTATTACTACTACTACTGTGAGTCAAGTAGTTCCAACCTGTGTGTCGCCGAAACCTTCTGTTTGTGCTTTTCTAGCTTTAGTTTTTATGTTAAACTGGGATTCTGGAAGCTTCTAGAATTTTTTGGAAGCTTTCTGACCATGGAATTATTATTTAGAAGCTTCCAGAACCCTAGTAAAGCTTCTAAGATTTTTCAGAATTCAGGAAATGCTTCTAGAAGCTTCCAGAATCATAACTTTTCGGAATTTTGCGAAAATTTACTAGGAATTTTTCAGAATTCTTTAAAAAACTAAGACTTTCCAGAATCCACTAGAAGTTTCTGGAGATTTTCTAAAATCTATGTGTAGTTTCTAGGACTTTCCAAAATTCAGCAGGAACTTCAAGAATATCTTTTAAATTTTTAAACATCTAAAACCCGGGATTCTGGAAATTTCTGATAACTTGCTTCGATGTAATTTCGTAACAATGTTTATTTTTATTTTTTATAATATTTCAGACATCAGCAAAGAAAACTGGATTAGCCGCATTGTGGACATCTCAAGCAGAACAGGAAATTCTTGGATGCATTGTTGACTCGACCTCAGTGAAGCTTTCTGACATTGTCGGTAATGACGCCGCAAAACAAGCCCTAGATGAATCTGTAATTTTGCCTGCATTGAATCCTAATTTATTCAGAGGTTTAAGAGCTCCAGTTAAGGGTATTTTATTATTTGGATCTCCTGGTAACGGAAAAACTATGCTGGTTTGTTAATTTTTATAAAATTATTTTTTAAATAGCTTATTTTAGGCTAAAGCAGTGGCTAATGAAGCTCAGTGTACATTTTTCAACATTTCAGCAGCTACTATTATGTCTAAATGGGTTGGTGAAGGAGAAAAAATGATGAGAGAACTTTTTAAAATAGCTAGATCTAAACAACCATCAATTATATTTATCGATGAAGTTGATTCAATGTTATGTGCCAGAGGGGAAGATGAAAATGGAGCTTCAAGAAGAGTTAAAACGGAATTTTTGCTTCAATTTGATGGTGTTAGTTCTAATTCAGACGATAAAGTACTGGTTTTAGGTGCTACGAATAGGCCATTTGATCTGGATGATGGTGTTTTGAGGAGATTTCCAAGAAGGATTTTTATTGATTTGCCTAATGTTCAAGCAAGAGAAAAATCAATAATAAAAAATTTTGAAATTTCAAAAACAAGTCAGAAATTAACGAATTCTCAATTAAGAATAATAGCAGAAAAAACTAATGGATATTCGTTTTCTGATTTGACGGCTTTATGTAAAGAAGCAGCAATGGGACCGATTAGAGGATTAAGCAGAAGTCAACTTCAAAAGGCATCTGAAAGGAGTATTAGACCAATTCAGTATGAGGATCTTGTGAAAGCTATGGAAGTTGTGAAACCTTCAACATCGATGAATAATCAACAAAAACTTTTGGAATTTGCGAGAGATTTTGCACAAGTTCAATGTTAAATGTGGTTTTTTTAAATTTGGACATGGTGATAAAATTGATCAGTTTCGATTTTGAATGAATTAAAGTGGAAATTTTAAAAGTTTAATTTTATTGAATTTTTTGAAATTTGAAATTTTTAAATAATGGATTTTGAAATCAGGAATTTTAAAAAATTTTTGTTAGAAATATTTCGTAAAAAATAATTTTTAATTTTTTTAAACAATAGATTTTGAAATAAGGATTTTTTTGAAATATTTAAAAATTTTTTTAAAAATTTTGTAAAAAAAAATCAAGTATGAAAATCAAAAATAAATATTAGTTTTTTGAAAAAATTTGAATATTTATATTGATGAAATTTAGTAAAAAATGTTTATTTTTTATAAAAATTTGATTTCGAAATCATTCAAAAAATCCAAAATTTTCGTGTCGGGAGAAAATTGAAAATAATTATTTTGATTTTTATATTTGATAATTTTAAAATTTATATTGATGAAATTAAGTAAAAAATAATCAATTTTTATAAAAATTTGATTTCGAAATCATTAAAAAATCCAAAATTTTCGTGTCAGGAGAAAATTGAAAACATCCATTTTTGATTTTTATATTTGATAATCCTAAAATTTATATTGATGAAATTAAGTAAAAAATAACCAATTTTTGTTTGATTTCTAACTCATTCAAAAATTCCAAAATTTTCGTGTCAGGAGAAAATTGAAAACATCCATTTTTGATTTTTATATTTGATAATTTTAAAATTTATATTGATGAAATTAAGTAAAAAATAATCATTTTTGATTTTTATATCTGATGATCTTAAAAATTATATTGATGAAATTAAGTAAAAAATAACCAATTTTTGTTTGATTTCTAACTCATTCAAAAATTCCAAAATTTTCGTGTCAGGAGGAAATTGAAAACATCCATTTTTGATTTTTATAAATGTGATTGTTCAAAGCGGGTGTTTAACAGCAGCTGGTCGCCGGGAGGCCCATCGATCGAATTTTGCAGAATGCGTCCAATGTTTGTTCACTGACAGGACAAGTCGTCGACGATTATTCCCTTGTTTTCTGTTTGAGCCGATTTCCTCAATGAACTAAAGATTTTAAAACAGCGCGAGTCGTTAAATAACGAAAAATATAATTAGTAAAGTCGGGTCAAAAATCGATCTGATTTTTATTTAAAAATTAAAAAATGTCTGTTGAAAGTCCGAAATCAGAATCTCTCGGCATCGATTCCGGTCCTAAAAAGAAAACCAACCCGAGGCCATCCATGCAAATTTACAAACCTCCAGGTAAATTAATTTTTAAATTTTATTTTCTGTAAAATTATTTTTTCTTATAAAATATTATTTTTTTAAATTTAATGTTCTATAAAATTATTTTTTTTTATAAAATATTGTTTTTAAAATTTAATTTTCTATAAAATTATTTTTTCTTAATTTTAAAATTTAATGTTCTATAAAATTATTTTTTCTTATAAAATATTATTTTTTTAAATTTAATGTTCTATAAAATTATTATTTTTTTATAAAATATTATTTTTTTAAATTTAATTTTCTATAAAATTTTTATTTTTTTATTTTTAAAATTTAATTTTCTATAAAATTATTTTTTTTTATTTTTTAAATTTACTCTTCTATAAAATTATTTTTTTTTATAAAATATTATTTTTTAAATTTGATTTTCTATAAAATTATTTTTTCTTATTTTTTAAATTTACTCTTCTATAAAATTATTATTTTTTATAAAAAATTATTTTTAAAATTTTATTTTCTATAAAATTTTTATTTTTTGAATTTACTTTTCTGTAAAATTATTATTTATTATAAAATATTATTTTTAAAATTTTATTTTCTATAAAATCATTTTTTTTATTTTTTATAAAATATTATTTTTTTAAATTTTACTTTTCTGTAAAATTATTTTAATTTAATTTTTAAATTTTTTATAAAACTTTTGAAATTCTAATTTAATTTTTGTAGGATTACGAAATCCAACAACAAGTTCATCAACGACTGTAAAACCCAATGGATCTCAAAGTACTCCGAAACCAGAACCCCAGCAAGATTCTAAAATTAATTTAAATCAAGAAAAATTAAAATCCACGATTCCTAAAAACGTTCCAGAACTTTCAAAACAAGTTGTAAGTTTTTATTTTTTGAATAATTATCACGAATGGTGCACAAACAAGAATCAAAAAAGAGTATGTAGGTTTACATAAATAGGAATAAAAAAGTTAACTTTGTAAAAAGGTTAAAAACGGTAGAATTTTATTTAAAAATGAGATAGTGTAACTATATAAGTAAAGACAAGAAGGACAATAAATACCTTTTTATAATTAGGAATAAAAGAATAATACAGATGTATATAAATAAGAATAAAAAAGACAATATATAGGTGTTTAAAGTTAAGGATAAAAATCATGATATAGATATATATAAGGATAAAAAAGATAATAGAACTAAGAATAAAAGTGACAATATATGAGTTTTTATAATTAGGAATAAAAGGATAATACAGATGTATATAAATAAGGATAAAAAAGACAATATATAGGTGTTTAAAGATAAGAATAAAAATCATAATATAGATATATAAGGATAAAAAAGATAATAGAACTAAGAATAAAAGTGACAATATATGAGTTTTTATAATTAGGAATAAAAGGATAATACAGATGTATATAAATAAGGATAAAAAAGACAATATATAGGTGTTTAAAGATAAGGATAAAAATCATAATATATATATAAGGATAAAAAAGATAATATAGATGTATATAAATACAAGAAGGATAAGAGAACTATATAACTAAGAACAAGAAAAATAACATATAGGTTTTTATAAATAGTAATAAGAGCGATACGCAAGTTTGTAATTAGAAATGATACAATTTAGCTCTATGTAAATAGAACTCATGAAGGTAACATATGGCTTTATCATTAGAGATAAGAAGGATAATGCATAGCTTTATATAACTAGGAACGAGATAAATACAATTCCATTGGTATGTTCTCCACTAGCTATCAGCACCGGATTCTGTGTCCTTGGGTTATTTTCCAAAGATCTTAGTCTAGTTTAATATGACTTAAGTTAGGAATATGTAGGTAGTAGAAGAGTGTCGACTGTTCTAAAAGATCCCACACCATTTATGGAACGTTTTAATCTGATCCAACAAGGACTAACCCAGGCATATGTTTATGCGAGATTATCGCAGCATGTTTTGGAATATTTTGGCTTCATTGAACAGAACCTGAATCAGAGATACATTGATGCGAAGTGTCGAATGCTCTGGAAGACCTCAAACCAGTTCTGACACGTCTGGCTCAGTTCGACAAGACCTAAATTAGAAGTATGTTGATGCTAGGGGATTAGCACAGGTTCTAAAAGGTCTCCGACTAGTTTTGAACTGTTCTGAGGCGATTTACTATGATCAAAATAAGTGATATATTGATATGAGCTCATTGTGAAAGATCTTGAGACCTTCTGACTCAGTTTGACAAAAATTAAATTAAGGATATGTTTGTTTGAAATCGTTGGAGAATGCTCTGGAAGATTGCAGACTAGTTCTAAGTTCCAACTTTATCTAGCAACATCTGAATCGGAGACATATTAGTGTGAGATGGGTGTTGACTGATCTAGAACAGTTTAACAAGACCTGATCGGTAGTACATTATTGTTAACCAAATACCAAGTATTCTGAAAAGTCTCAGATCAGTCCCACCTACACAAGATGCATGTTATAAGATACATAAAATCATCACAAATAATGCATTTATTCATTAAAACAGCTGCGATCCATTGATTATTTTTCATTCACCCACAGACTACTTTTATTGCATCAGACGCATTGAAAATTATGTATTCATTACATTATTTTTTGTTCAGCGGTACATTAAATGTAATCTACCAATACATTATCCTCAATTTATATGTTTGAGCGTTAAAGTTGTTTATGTGCAAGTTTGGACTTGATTGGAAAGATCTAAATCAACAGTGCGTTGTTCTGTGGGATTAGGGAAAAATCTGGAAGGTCTCAGATGAGATCTAGAATGATCTATCTTAATCTAGCAAGACCTAAATCAGGCTCATCTTGATATGACGTCATTGTGAAGTGTCCTGGGACGGTTTAGCTCAATCTGAAAAGACATAACTAAGTGCTCGTACAACATCGTTGGAAGATGTTTTGGAAGGTCTCGATATGACTCAACAAGACCTGAATCGTTAATATTCTATTACTGTAGGATTAAGGAATGTTCTAGAAGATCTCATATCAGATCTGGAACATTCCATTGCAATCTCACAAGACCTAAAATAAACATACATCGATGGCGATATTATTGTAAATTGTTCCAAAAATAATCCGTTTTAAGGACTTTTTTGCACTTTAGTACTTACAGGAACGTATTTTTACAATTTTCAGGTCCAGACGGGAGCAGTCAAACAACCGAAGACCTCTCAAGTAGGGGACCAAAAGCCCAGCCGAGCTCTTTCGGCCGTCATCAAGGAGTCTCGGAGGAAACCCCTCATCCAAAAAGACGTCGATGAGATAGTTCAAACCTTCCAGAAATTAAACATAACGAAAGAAAAACAATTAATCGACGAATTCCTCGCTGGAAACATGGAAAACGATCAGTCGGCAAGGAGTTTAGGACAGTATCTAGTACAGTACGCCATAGAAGAAAACAAAACCAACGGAAGATCCGTCGCGAGACTTTGTGCTTCGTTGCTGGAGTGTCCGAGTGGAGTGTCGTTCCACCAAGGATTAGTTACATCCATTCTACAGTATTACGAGTGCAGAGACCAACTCAGAGTGGACCACCTGAGGGTGTGGGTGGGGTTCTTGAGTTTTGTCTCTGACCTCTACGCCCACGTAGGATTCACCTACGAAGGAGAGATGGTAGAGGTCATATTCAATATCTTCGACTACATGCTCAAATCCCCTGTTTTAGAAACGTTGAAAATCGAAGAGGTTCGTTTTTTTCGAAATTATGTAACGTTTCTGTTCCAATGTCAGACTTGAAACCGAAAAAGCACTTAGATACTGTAATAAAACCCATAAATTCCGGATCTGAAATCAATCTAAATTCCAAAATGTCAACTTTTAAAAAGTATTCTGAAAACTCGTCCCTAGACAATTTCATCTTAATTTTTTACTTTTGTTATAATATATTTTCGAAGAGTTAAAACTTTATAATTAGTTTTTATTTTTCTTATAATATATTTTCGAAGAGTTTTAAAATTTTATAATTAGTTTTAGTTTCAATTTTTCTTATGACATAAGTTTGAAGAGTTCTGAAATTTCGAAATTATTTTTATTTTTATCATAGTATATTTTTGAAAAGTTTTAAAATTTTATAATTAGTTTTAATTTCAATTTTTCTTATAACATAAGTTTGAAGAGGTCTGGAATTTTAAAATTATTTTTATTTTTATCATAATATATTTTCGAAGAGTTAAAACTTTATAATTAGTTTTTATTTTTCTTATAATATATTTTCGAAGAGTTTTAAAATTTTATAATTAGTTTTAGTTTCAATTTTTCTTATGATATAAGTTTGAAGAGTTCTGAAATTTCGAAATTATTTTTATTTTTATCATAGTATATTTTTGAAAAGTTTTAAAATTTTATAATTAGTTTTAATTTCAATTTTTCTTATAACATAAGTTTAAAGAGGTCTGAAATTTTAAAATTATTTTTATTTTTCTTATAATATATTTTCGAAGAGTTAAAACTTTATAATTAGTTTTTATTTTTCTTATAATATATTTTCGAAGAGTTTTAAAATTTTATAATTAGTTTTAGTTTCAATTTTTCTTATGATATAAGTTTGAAGAGTTCTGAAATTTCGAAATTATTTTTATTTTTATCATAGTATATTTTTGAAGAGTTTTGAAATTTTATAATTAGTTTTAGTTTCAATTTTTCTTATGATATAAGTTTGAAGAGTTCTGAAATTTTAAAATTATTTTTATTTTTATCATAGTATGAGTTTGAAGAGGTCTGAAATTCTGTATTAAGACAATTTTTAAAAATTATACTTTTAATTTTGTGGTAATTTCCCATTTGCAGCTGGAGTGCATGATCGCATCACTGCTCTCCGTCGGGTACGACCTTGAACGACAGTGTCCGGATGAGTTGGGTCGTTTGAAGAACCAGATTCGAGATGCCTTCATCGAGGTTTCAGAGCCTTGGGCGAGGAAGATGATTTTATTGCTGATGGAATTGAGTGCTTCTGGTTGGACGTTGCCTCCAGAATCCAACGATTACTATTTCGGATAACTTACGGCTTTGTGCAATCCAAACTTCCTGATGCTAATCTCAACTACTTAAATCTGTTGGCCCAGATATACTGTGATTGGACCAAGTGGCTTATTTCCGAGCTTTGGATTTTTTGAAATTGAAAATTAACTAAAGTTCATAAAAGTAATAAAAAGGATTATCTGTCGTCAAAGTCATTTGCATTTTGAGTGATTTTTGATTGGGCAACTTTACAGCCAGAGATTACTGAAAATCCTTTTTCCAGACTGCATATATTTAATACGGATTATTGGAGCAACTTTTAGTTCCACTTCCTACGGTCGACGTCGTTGAGGAACTATTTAGTGTCGGAAGAGGGTAACTGTACGAGAAGTGCTCTATTCGGACAGTTTTTCCTACAACTTTTCTGTTATAAGTTTCCTACAGCAATCGCCTCCTTGGAACAGTCTATTCCATTTCTGTTCCACAATCACTCCTTCCCTACAATGATTGCTTCCCTACAATGATTGCTTCCCTACGATCACTCCTTCTCTACGATCATTAATTTTTTACAATGATTGCTTCTCTACGATCATTATTTCTCTACAATCACTCCTCCCCTACGATCACTCCTTCCCCCACGATCATTACTTTCCTACAATGATTGTTTCCCTACGATTATTACTTCTCTACGATCACTTCTTCCCTACTATCATTGCTGCCTTGCGATAAGTCCCCCTTAAGACTATTGGTTCTTTGAGTCAGTGTCTCCCTTACAGTAGTTACTTCCCTACAACAATTAATCCCCTATGACAGTTTTCCCTTTACGGTAATTGATCTCCTACGGTTATTCTTTCCCTGGAACAGTTTATCCTCTATGAGTTTATCTCTTACAATCATTCCTCTCCTACGATCATTGTTCCTAAGGTAGTTTCTTCCTTAGGATATGCGTTTTTTGATTTGATTCATTTTTATAAGCATCTTCTTGATGCTTGAAGTAACAACCATCACTAAGAAGTTCAATTTTTAAAAATGAGCCAAAAGGACAAGTTTGGGAATTAATTGTTGTACAATTTATCTTTGTGTTTTTCAGATTAACTTTTAAAAGCTGGATTGGATTAACATAAAAATAAATAATCGAAAATAGTAATTTTTGGAAAAGTTTGTAATAAAAAAAATCAAAGAAAAAAGTCCCGGGGAACAATGGTGTACACCCGAGCGAGTACTTGTCAGACCGTCTCCAACCGACGCGTCCTTGGGGAGATGACCGGCACAGGGACACAACCTCATGGACACAACTCCATGGACACAACCCCATGGACACAACCCCATGGATACAACCCCATGGATACAACTCCATGGACCCCGATCCCATGGACCCTGATCACCGCGTGTCGTGGGCGTGTTTTCGATCTTCTACTTGTCTGATTTTGCTTTATTAATTTGTGTGTACTTCAGTTCCCAAATTTGGGTGTTCTAAAAAGAAGGAAAATCAATCGTAAATTTCGCTTTTTGGTGATCATGGTGAAAATCTTCGCTGCTGCGGAATTCGATCCCAAAAGCTTCAACCTTGAGGAAGGAATCTCCAGAAGTCAAGACAATGAACGTTGGTTTTTATTTTATGTAAAAATTAGGGATTACTGTAGTGTTCAAATTCCGGTATTTATTACTGTAATACACAACCATTAGCTGTCGAAAATGGACTCCTCTACCCCTATGGCCCTGAGTTGGGAGTTCCCAGATCCATCCAGATACGGTATTGTATTTCCACAGAAATTCAGAATTATTTTTATCACGATATCCTCTGGATTCCAATTTTCGGAATTTTTGGAGAATACAGTAACCTGTGATGATTTTGTGATTTTATAGATTTTGAGAATGAACACTTTGTACCCTATATGACCTTGAGGGGGAGTTCCTAAATCCATCCAGACGGTACATATTTTCGGAAAAATTTGAAATTATTTTTATCACGAAATCCTCTAAACCCCAATTTTCGGAATTTTTGGAAAATACAGTAACCCGGTGATTTTTAATCTTACATAATTTCGCAATGAATATTTGGAAACACAAAATAATCCGTTTCCTGGGGATTACTGTGGTCTTAATTGCGATTTTAATGTTCATTGTTACTGTACTATATAGCTACTTTTTTGTTACAAAAGTTCGAAGGTTTTTGTTTTACATTTACTAATCGGGTCCTATTTCGAGTTATAATTAATTTCGGTAAAAAATATTCGGAAATTTAATTTTTGAAATTTTTTTGAAAAGTGTATTTCCGAAAACGTAATTCCAAATCGTCATGTAAGGTAATTTAGTTTCTAAAAAGTTCTTAAAAAGTTCTTAAAAAGTTCATAAAAAGTTCCTAAAAAGTTCTTAAAAAGTATTTAAAAAGTCTCTAAAAAGTTTCTAAAATCTATATCAAGGCCATTTTCCAAAAGTCGATTATAAGAAATTTTGCATAAAAATACAATTTTAAAATCCTCCAGAATCACGTAATTATGAGATTTTAAAACTAGTCTTAACTGGAAAATTCGGAATTTCTGCTGAGATCAAATTTTAAGTTTTTATTTTTTATTTTTTTCAAGTTTTTTAAAATTTTTTTATAAACTTAAATTTCAGTGGCAAAAAATGAAAAGTTGTATTTGTTGAATGCAGTCCAAAATGCAGTTTCCCCGAAGGACTTTTCGGTCGAAATCCGAGGAATCCTGGATGCAGAGCACCTTCTTGACAGAGCCGTTGTTCTGCTGGACGTGGAGGAATCAGACATCGATGACATAATCAGAAGGTGGATTTTTTAAATTTCCTCAATAATGTGGCTTTAGAATGACGGATTCGATCCCAAAGATCAGAGATGAGATTCTCTACTCGGACGTCCAGAACGCTATTTTCAGCTACTCCGAACTTGAGAACATCCGAGGTTTTTATTTTTTAATTACAGAAAATTTTCACTTTTAAAAAATCAATTTGTTAATTTTTAAAATTTTTCGAATTACAGAAAATTTTTATTTTTAAAAATTAAAAAGTTGATTTTTTAAAATTTTTTGAATTACAGAAAATTTTTATTTTTAAAAATTAAAAAATTGATTTTTTCACATTTTTTTAATTACAGAAAATTTTTAATTTTAAAAAATCAATTTGTTAATTTTTAAAATTTTTTGAATTACAGAAAATTTTTATTTTTAAAAATTAAAAAGTTGATTTTTTAAAATTTTTTTAATTACAGAAAATTTTTAATTTTAAAAATTAAAAAATTGATTTTTTTAAATTTTTTTAATTATAGAGTAATTTTTGATTTTTAAATTTTAATGAGTTTTGGGTTTTTAATGGCATTATTACAGTAACCAGCATTCGGCAGAAACTTCAAGGAGTCTGTGTGCAGTCGGACAACGTCATCATTGATCAGTCCTGGCTGGCCATTTACTGTTCCCTGCCTGGGATTGAACATCGACATGTCTGTTTTGCGAGGATGAATCTGCCGACCAACTTCGGACCTGAGTTGGGGGATGTCCAGTTTATCCTTCTCGTCCTGGCCCCGGTGTTCGAAAAAGACACAAAATCCGCTCTCGAAACCGCGAGGACTTTTTCGACGTTGCTGTGTGATTCTGGTCTGAAACAACGTCTTTTGGATGCTTATTCCAGCGGAGAATTCATCAAGGAGATCAAAGTTACGGTAGAAAAGAAAGCGTTTCAGTTACCGTCGAAATTAGAAGACAAAATTGAAGCCATGACTCACAGCTCCGGAAGGTTCTTTCCTGGTCGAGGAATCTACAACGACTTCAGAAGACGACTGAAACACTACATCTCCGACTACACTGACGGCGTGGCTGACTTCAGAAGCATCCAGAAAACGATAGCATGTGCTGTGTTCCTGTATTTCGCAATATTACCAACGGCCATCGCCCTGGGGATGCTCAACGACTCCAACACTGGCGGATTAATAAGTGAGTTTATTTTTGAAATTAAGTTAATTCTACAGAAGACTCCAGTTGCAAGTTCTAAAATCTTAGAAATTTTTGTAATTTCCAAAATCTTAGAAATTTTCGTAATTTTGAAAATCTTAGAACCTTCAATTGAACTCAGAAATCAAGGACTTTGAGGACTTGACAGATGCTTCTTGAATCTCCTAAAGTTCAGTTGGAAGTTATAGAATCAGAAAATTGTGTAATTTTTCAAAACCCCAGAAATTTCTAGAATTTATCCAATTTTCCAAAGATTTCAGAATCTTAGGAAACTTTTTGCAAATTTTTGTGATATTTTAAAATATGAAGATGGCAGTGCTTTAAATGCTTTAATACTGTAAAAATCACGTACATGTTCTTAGAGGCTTCCAAAATTTGATAGGAACTTCTGGAACTAAGGATTCTGAAGCTAGAGATTCTGAAGCTAGGAATTTTGAAGCTAGGGATTCCAAAACTAAGGATTCTGGAACTAGAAATTCTGAAAATAGAGATTCCGAAAATAGAAATTCTAAAAATAGAAATTCCGAAACTATAGATTCTAAAGCTATGGATTCTGGAGCTAGGAATTCTGAAACTATGGATTTTTGAGATTTCTGAAGATCTCTTTCGAAATCGTTCAATGAAACAAGAGTCAATCATTAGGAAAAAAAGTTGTAAAAAATATCTGCATTCAAAAATTATAAATTTAAACGTTTATTTTATTTAAATATTTTTTGTATCGGACAATATTGTACTAAAATAGATCTTGTACAGTATGAAAAAACCTCAAATGAAGAAATTTTCTAATAAAATTTATAATTTTTCAGATGTCAAAAAAGCGATCCTGGCTCAATGGATAGGGGGTTTATTTTTCGGAGTTGTCGGGGGTCAATTGTTTTTGATCATCATGAGCACAGCCCCGATTACGATATATATTGAAGTCATCCACAGTATTTGTCACAACGGAGATTATGATTTTTTCAAGATGTTCACAATGACCGGACTTTGGTGTGCTTTTTTCTTGATGATTTTTGCTTTTTTTGAATTTTCAAAAATTATGCAGTATGCTAAGAGATCTTTGGAAGAACTTTTTAGTTTATTTATTTCCATAGCCCTTATTCAGAAGGCAATTGTGGCTACAGTAGAAACCTTCAATCGATATGATGTTTCTTGTTTTGGAAAAATAAATCATCCTGATTACGGTAATATTAAATTATTTTAAAATTTTTAATTTTAATTTTCAGATCCATTATCATGTGAAAGATCAACAGGATTGCTTTTTGTTTTACTTCTTTGTGGGACCTTCTGGATCAGCTTTACTTTGTACAATTTTCGCACAACTCCGTTTTTGACGAAGATCAAGAGGGAGATCCTCGCGGATTACTCGCTCCCGATCGGAGTCATCATCATGTCCTTCGTCGGCAGTTACTGTTTCCACGACGTCCCGAGTTGGTTTAATTACAGTTATTTTAAAATTAAAAAATTTTAAATATTTATTTTTTGAAGATTTAATTATTTTAAAATTTAATTTTTTTAATAATTAATAATTAATTGTTTCAGAAGAAACATTCACTTACAATCCAGAAGTCAACCCTATTACAGTAGCTGCCTTCTGGGACCAGTCCTGGCAGGCCCATCTGATCTCCCTCGGTCTCGGGGTCCCTCTGGCTATCCTGTTCTTCATGGATCAACTGATTGTCACAAATACTGTAGATAACAACCAAAACAAGTATTATTTTATTAAATTAAAACCAAAATTTCTAAAATCTCCCTGAATCCAACGAATTCTAAAATGTTTAAAAATCTCACTTAAACTTTTATACTATTCCAAAAATTCCAAAACTTCAGATTCTAGAAATTTATAAAAATTCTAAAAGTTCCTATTGAGACAATTTTGTAAAAATATTTTTTAATAATTTGTTAATTTCAGTTTAAAGAAAGGAGGAGCTCCCAACTGGGACCTCTTCATTGTGGCCATCATGAATGCAGTTCTCTCCATTCTCGGCCTGCCTTGGATGCACGGATCTCTGCCTCAGGCATTCCTCCACCTCAAGACCCAAGCCGATGTTGAAGACAGATTAGTCGACGGCACAATGCAACAAATGTAATTTTTATTTTATTTATTTTAAATAAAGTTTGATTTTAGAATTGTTAAGAATCGAGAATCCCGGTTAGCCACCCTGATTGCCCACGGTCTCATGATTCCAACTTATTTCTTCCTTCTACCGTATTTGCAACTTGTCCCAACAGCGGTTTTCCACGGATTATTTCTTTATTTGGCTTTGACAGCGATGATCGGAAACGAACTTTGTGAAAGAACCCTATTGTTGGTCACGGAACAGAGAAGCTACCCCCCACTCCACTACATCCGAAGAGTTCCTCAAAGAATCGTCCACAGTTTCACCGTTGTTGAGATCCTCCAGTTGATTCTCCTGTGTTTCGTTGGGTTTTCCCCCTGGCCGGTCCTCGAGATGATTTTCCCTATTGTTACATTCCTGTTCATCCCGTTCAGATCCTTGGTTCTTCCGAGATTTTTCCAGAAACCGCATTTGGAGGCCTTAGACAATGTCCATTAACAAGGAAAGTAATTTTATTCGAAACGGCTTTCAATATTCAATTCAAACTTTTAAGAATGCATTTATTATCTGTAACTTAATTTTTGTAAATGTTCTTCTGAAACGAACAAATACGGAAAACCTATAACTTTTAATTCTCTTTTTCCGTACTTTTGGTAATTTTCGGAAAAACTAACTTCATAGTTGTTATGGCTATAAGATGTAGATTTGCTTTAAAGAAGAGTTATTATTATTGTTTAGACTGAAATAGAAAAATAACGTTTTGAAAATAGATTATCAAAGGTTCGTCTACCACATAAATGAGTTCGCTTGAGCTTTCTTACGTTTCTAGTTAATTTTAAAAAAACTTAATTATATGATTCTAAGTCCCAAAAAACGAAGATTTTATTATGAAAAAGAATTACTGCAATTGATAAAATTAAAATAGGAAAAAAGCGCTTTGAAAATAGATTATCAAAGGTTCGTCTACCACATAGATGAGTTCGCTTGAGCTTTCTTACGTTTCTAGTTGATTTAAAAAAAACTTAATTATATGATTCTAAGTGCCAAAAAACAAAGATTTTATTATGAAAAAAAATTATTGTAATTGATAAAATTAAAATAGGAAAAAATCGCTTTAAAAACGATTGATCCTATGATTCGCTTGGAATTTTGAGTATTTCTAGTCACTTTTTTAAATACTAATCATGTACCTGCAAAAAACGTAGAATTATGTCCAACTATAAGAAAGACTTGCTCAAATAGATTAAATTTCAGTAGAAAATAAGCGTTTTGAAAATAAAATATTTTATATTCAGTAACCAACCAAACGAGTTCGTCTGCTTCCTCGACTCGTGCTCAATGAGATCTCCGGTTATTCTCTATTTCCTCGTTTCAGAAAATCGTTTATCAAGAATCAAATACAGATCCTGAATGTATATCTCATAACATAAAAACTTGACTTTCATTTGTTTCCAGAAGCCGTTTGGATTAAAATAACTTCCTTTGTCTGACCACTGGAGATTCTGTGAATCCCTCAATCATTAATTCTATAATCCCAACATACAGTATATTAGGAAAGAGTCAAATTCTTGAGTGCAATATTATTCTTTATCTGTCGCTTGAGAAATATAATAATAGATTAATTTTAACCAAAAATTCAGAAATAAAATTTTAAAAATAAATCCGTGGAAAAACAATACAAGTCATGATATTTCAAAATTTTGTAGGATTTTCTTCAAATATCTTTTGACAGAATAATCTTTTGGAACACTTTAATCTTACGGTAAATAAATATTTTATTATATTAAAAAATCATTAAAAAATAAGAATGAAAATCCAATGTCAACATACTATTTATTTATAATTTGAGAAATAGTGAGACAACATTCATTTTTTGGATGTGTTGAGACTTATTAACACCGAAACCAGTTGCGAAGTTTGCAGAATTTGTAGATATTTGAATTCGGAATAGAATTATATAATATCCCAAGATTCAGTGAGATTTGGTGTGTGAAAAACAAAATGAATTCCAAATCAACATAATAAACATAATAATCGTAATATTTTTGAGTTCAAGTACACAATTCCGACTTTACAAACAACTGTCTTGGACGTAAGTTCCTGTCATCAATCCACGACCAAAACAGAGTCCATTATAACATGTTAGAGCTAAAAGCCATCACAACCTGAAATTTAAACAGTTATTTCAGCGAAACTTGAACTAACCAACTTCTTCCTCAGCATCTCATCCTTGGGAAACGAACTACACATCATTAGATACAACACCAGAGAAAATACTTTTTACGTTCCCCTTCGCCAGCAAATCATCACTATGCAAATTTTGAATAAAAACCAAATTTGCATTTCACATAGCATAGAACATCAGAATGGATATAAAAGCGAAATCGTGCTTATAACAAAAATCACTCTTCTTCCTTTTGTTCCTACTTTCTGGTCGCCCTTAACAAGTGGGGATCGGGCTTCTTTCCCATCGATAAGGCTCGGAACAACGCTTAAGCTTTCATCCTCATTGTCACGACTTGTAGCGGCAAAATAGCAAATTAGATATTTGATTAGAGACAGTAGTAGCCATCCCGTTTGTTGCTGGCAATCAGAGTAGAAATAACTTCAAAAGTGATAACTAGAATACCAGAGAACTCGGGATACTGTAGAGTATAAGTATCAGAGAATTCATGATATTGTAGAGTATGAATATCAGAGAACTCGGGATACTGTAGGGTATAAGTATGAGAGAATTCATGATACAGTAGGGTATGAGTATCTGAGAATTCATGATACTGTAGAGCATGAATATCAGAGAATTCATGATACTGTAGAGTATGAATATCAGAGAATTCATGATACTGTAGAGCATGAATATCAGAGAATTCATGATACTATAGAGCATGAGTACCTGAGAATTCATGATACTGTAGAGTATGAATATCTGAGAATTCATGATACTATAGAGCATGAGTACCTGAGAATTCATGATACTGTAGAGTATGAAAATCAGAGAATTCATGATACTGTAGAGCATGAATATCAGAGAATTCATGATACTGTAGAGTATGAATATCAGAGAATTCATGATACTGTAGAGCATGAATATCAGAGAATTCATGATACTATAGAGCATGAGTACCTGAGAATTCATGATACTGTAGAGTATGAATATCTGAGAATTCATGATACTGTAGGGTATGAATATCATTTTCGATTGCATTTCTAATTAAAAATAGAGGTCCCGATCCAACAGAATTAATTTGTCGAAGATTTGCAAAAAAAAATTCGCCCCCGTTTTTTCGACATTTAATATGCGAAATTTTATACTCCCATATTTTTTTTTTATTTCAGAAGAACTTTGAGCAAAAATTGAACACGGATTTTGAATGTTTTCTGATAAAGTACAAAATGAACTAAAATTTGTTTTCAAAAACCACTTCAATTAAAATTTTTTTTCTTGCAAATCTACTGAATTTCGAAATATTTAAAAATTTCCACAAAATTTCGAAATTTTCAAAATTTACAAATTTTTTTTAAATTCTAAAAATTTTCAAAATTTTTTAATTTTTTAAAATTCTAAAATTTTTCAAAGTTTATAAATTTTTTTAAATTCTAAAATTTTCGAAATTTTTTAATTTTTTTTAAATTCTAAAAATTTTCAGGTTTTTAAAAATATTTTAAAAATTTTCAGGTTTTTAGAAATATTTGAAGATTTTTAAAAAAATTTTTAAATTACGAAAATTTTTCAAGTTTCGAAATCCTTCACGTGATTAATTTGTTATGATGAAACTTTCGAATTTTCAACAATTCCGGTGCATCTAGCCTCGGGCGATGTAGTTCCAGTATCATAGATAACTTTTTATTTTTATTTTTAATTTTAATTTTTAATTTTTTTTGAAATTTGTCTTTATTTAATTTTTCATAAAAAAACACTGCCATCGGCATCGGCAGCACGTCCACATGTCTTTCACGAGACTTTCATTCAGGAAAATTCGGTTTATTTTTCTTCTTCAACTTTGCTAAACTCTTGAGCTCGTTCAAGGACAGCTGCTTTTTGGATTTTCCGAATTTAATTTTTAAATTTTAAAAAAATTTTTTTAAATTCTAAAATTTTAAATTTTTTCTAAGTTTTTTTCTAAATTTTTTTAAATTCTAAAATTATTAAAAATTTATAAATTCTAAAATTTTAAAATTTCTTTAAATTTTCTAAATTTTTAAAAATTTTTGAATTTTTTAAAATTTTCTAAATTTTTTAAAATTTTTAAATTTTTTCTAAATTTTTTTTTAATTTTAAAATTTGAGTTGTCTACTATTTGATCGTTTAACTTTGATTATTTTTTTCTTGATTTTTTGATCGATTGTTCTGTTAATGAGAAAAGTATTTTCTCGAACTTTCCACCTAAATTTTTTAGAATTGGATATTTTTAAGATTTTGAAGGGACACAAATATTCAATTGTACAACTTTTGGTCTCAAGTGGAAAACTCTGGAATTTTTTTGAAAAAAAATCTTGAAATTTTATTATTTCTATTTTTATAAAAATATAATTTAAAATTACATAAATGTTTTTAGAATTTTAAAAAAATATAAAATTTTCTGGTCTCAACTGGAAAATTCTGGAATTCTTTTCTAGACAAAATTTTGAAATTTTATTATTATTTCTATTTTTATAAAAGTATGATTCATAGTCAAATAAGTACTTTTAGAATCTTTCAGAAACAAAATTCCACAACTTCCGGTCTCAACTGGAAAATTCCAAAAATAATTTCTCAAATAATTTTTTAAATTTTAAAGAAGTAAGAATTTTTTAATTTAAAAAATAATTAAAATAAGGAAAGAGTCTTAAAAATAAGAAAATTTTAGAAAGGATTTAAAATTATTTTTAAAAATTTAAAATAATTTTAAAATAACTAAAATAAGGAAATTTTTAAAATTATTTTTAAAAATTTAAAATAATTTTAAAATAACTAAAATAAGGAAATTTTTAAAATTATTTTTAAAAATTTAAAATAACTAAAATTTTAGAAGATTTTTAAAATTATTTTTAAAAATTTAAAATAACTAAAATTTTAGGAGATTTTTAAAATTATTTTTAAAAATTTAAAATAATTAAAATAAGGAGATTTTTAAAATTATTTTTATAAATTTAAAATAATTAAAAAAAGGAGATTTTTAAAATTGTTTTTAAAAATTTAAAATAATTAAAAAAAGGAGATTTTTAGAATTATTTTTATAAATTTAAAATAATTAAAATTGTCTCGTGTGGATTTTTTCGAAAATACACAAAAAATCCCCATTGAACTGGTTTTAAACTTGATGACGTTTATCCAAAGTTGCCACCCTCCTGGAATTGCCCTAATCTGTCTTCATTTAATGATGGATTAATCAATGTTGATTTTATTCAAAAAATATCTCTCCAAGAACGAGTAATATTCGGAAATATCCCAATGAATAAACTTGTTCAAATTTTAAAAAAATATTATTTTTGAATTATTTTATTTTTTTTAATTTCTAAGATTTTTTTAAAATTCTAAAAATACAATATTTTGAAAATTAAAAATTAAAATTTTTTGGATTTGAATTTTTAAGGTTACAGTATTTTTGAAACAAGTATTTTTGCGAAATTGTCCCGACACGAATTTCATCGAATATGTTACTGTAGGAAAATAAAACTTTTTTAAAACAATTTTAACAAAATTTGTTTAATTATGTTTTTTAAAAATTTAAATTATATCAAAATTTTTACATGAGTTTTTAAAATTACAATATTTTTGCAAAATTGTCTTGATAGGAATTTCATCGAATATGTTACTGTAGAAAAATAAAACTTTTTTAAAAATAATTTTAACAAAATTTGGTTAATTATGTTTTTTAAAAATTTAAATTATTTCTACACGAATTTTTAAAATTACAATATTTTTGCGAAATTGTCCTGACACGAATTTCATTGAATAAGTTACTGTAGAAAAAATTGAATTTTTTTAAAATAATTTTAACAGAATTTGTTTAATCATGTTTTTTAAAAATTTAAATTATATCAAAATTTTTTACATGAGTTTTTAAAACTTTTTAGAAATTTCCAGAATCGTACTATGAAAAACGTCAAAAATCACTTTTATCGTAAAATTGTGTCACCCCCAATTTTCGGATCTCCTGATTTCAGATACGTTTTTTCCAAAATCAAATTCGGGAAGATTCTCATTTTAAAAAAACAAAGATTTCATTCAAAAAATTGGAATTTTTTTATTTTTAAATAAATTCAATTTTTTTTATTTTTAAATAAATTTAATTTTTTTTTATTTTTAAATAAATTGGAATTTTTTTTTATTTTAAAAATTAAAAAATTTATTCGACAAAAAATAAAATAAAAAAAGAAACTTGTTTGAATTTTTCCAAAAAAATACTTTTTCAAAACCAGAATCTTGTGGAAATTTTTGTGACCATCTGAATTGTAAGCCTTCTGAAAAATTCTCGAAACTCGTGTCGGGATAATTTCGTAACTATGAAGGTTTTTAATTTTGATAAAATTCCGTAAAAACTTTGAAAATTAGGATTCTAAAAATTCTTAAAATATTCTAAAAATTATTTTTGAGACATATTTCTGCAATTTTTTATTTTTAAAATACCGTAGTTTTAAAATTAAAAAAAAATAATTTTGGGGCAAATTTTAAAACTTTTTATTATGAAAATACTGTACTTTTAGTATTTTCTAAAAAGTTCCGGAAATTCGCGTCGAAACAAATTTTAAAACTTTTTATTTTTAAAATACTGTAGTTTTTAAAATTTTCTAAAGTTTTAAAAAAATATTTTTGAGACAAATTTCTTCAAATTTTTATTGTTAAAATACCGTAGTTTTTAAAATTTTCTAAAAAATTCTAAAAATTCATTTTGAGACAAATTTTAAAACTTTTTAAAATACCGTAGTTTTAGTATTTTGAAATTTTTAGAAATTTGTTTGAAGATCATTTTTAAATTGTTCTTTTAAAAATGTCTTAATTTAAAAAATAAAATAAAATCTAAAATTACTTTTGTCGATTATTTTCGTGAGTTGTGGTATTTCCTTTCTTTATTTCCTAGGATTTATCTCATTTGTTTTTATTTTCATTTTTTTGTAACTAAATCAACATATATCAATTAATTTAAAAGATTAATTTTAAAAATTTCGAAACCAACGAGAATCGAAAAAGGTCAAATATTATTAGAAAAGAAATACCGACGGGGATTAAATATCACTAAGGAGGAAGTGTTACTGGGGACTGGATACCTCTAGGGACTAAATATCACTAAGGACAGGGTATTTCTAGGGACTAAATATCACTAAGAACTAGATACTTCTTGGGGCCAAATATCACTAAGGACTGGATACTTCTTGGGGCCAAATATCACTAAGAACTAGATACCTCTAAGGACTAAATATCACTAAGGACTGGATACTTCTAGAAACCAAATATCACTAAGGACTAGATACTTCTAGGGACTAAATATTTCTAGGGACTAACTATCACTAAGAACTAGATACTTCTTGGGGCCAAATATCACTGAGGACTAGATACTTCTAGGGACTAAATATTTCTAAGGACTAAATATTACTGAAGACTAGATACTTTTTGGGGCCAAATATCACTAAGGACTAAATATTTCTAGGGACTAAATATCACTAAAGACAGGATATTTCTTGGGGCCAAATATCACTAAGAACTAGATATCTCTAAGGACTAAATATCACTGAGGACTGGATACTTCTAGAAACCAAATATCACTAAGGACTAGATACTTCTTGGGATCAAATATCGCTGACAATCAGGTGTTACTATGGACTAGATATCTCTGAGGACCAAATACCACTCAGGACTGAATATTATCGGAGACTAGATACTTCTGGGGACTGAACATTGTTGACAGTCAAATGCCACTAAGGAATTTGATACTTCTGGGGACTAAGTACCACCTGGGACCAAATATCATTAAGGACGGAATACCACTGAGGAGGGGTTGTCGTACAGCCGTTTTCCCAGCCTAAATTCAGTCGCTGATTCTCTTTCAAATTTGGACTATTTCCTTTCTTAGTTGATGGATGACTTCCTATCAGCTCTGATCGTCTTTGTTCAGCAAAATCTTTTTTATGAATTTGGCGAATTTTAAACATACTTATTCATGGTTTCACTTTGACGAATTTTGTCGTGTAATAATCAGAGCTGTCGGATTTTCAAAATCCTCGAATAAAACTAGTTTGATCAAAATTAAATTTCTCTTGATTTTTAAAGATTGAATTTTTTTGATTTTTGAAAATTTTAATTTTTTTTAATTTTTAAAGAATTTAATTTTTTTGATATTTAAAGATTTTAATTTTTTTAATTTTTAAAGAATTTAATTTTTTTTGATTTTTTAAAATTTAATTTTTTTTTATTTTTGGGGAATTTAATTTTTTTTGATTTTTAAAGATTTAATTTTTTTTATCGACAACTTTTGTAATAAGCATCCAATAGACAAAGTTATCTTTGACCAATTGTGAAACCAGTTTGTCCGTCATTATCGGTGATCTTTGACCAGTTAAAGGTACATGCTTGGCCAGTTAGGTCATTCAACAAGCTTGTCTCTTCAGGAATGCCCGCTCGAATGTTAATCTTGGTTTTTTAAAACATTTTTATAAATTATAATTTCGTTAAATTTTCTGAAATTTATAAATTTTTAGAATTTTTAAAATTTAAAAATTTTTAGGATTTTTAAAAATTTTTAGGATTTTTTAAAATTTAAAAAATATTTCAAAATCCAATAAAAATATAAAATTTAAATTTAAAAATGAAAATTAAAAAAATTCGTGTCGAAATAATTTTGTAAAATTTTTAATTTTTGTAATATTTTTTGGAAATTTCCTAAAAATTTTTTTAAAATTAATATATTTTTAATTTTTTCAATTTTTTAGAAAACTTAAAAAATACATTAATTTTAAAACAGAATTTTCCAAAAAATTTTATTTTTAAAATTTTCTAAAAAATCGAAAAAATTTATTTAAAAAAATATTTTTTTTTAATTTTTTAAAAATTAATGTATTTTTTAAATTTTTTAAAAAATCGAAAAAATTAATTAAAAAATATTTTTTAGAAAATTCTATTTTAAAATTTATGTATTTTTTAAATTTTCTAAAAAATCGAAAAAATTAATTAAAAAATATTTTTTAGAAAATTCTGTTTTAAAATTAATGTATTTTTTAAATTTTTAAAAAAAATCGAAAAAATTAATTTAAAAAATATTTTTTAGAAAATTCTGTTTTAAAATTAATGTATTTTTTAAATTTTTTAAAAAAATCGAAAAAATTAATTAAAAAATATTTTTTAGAAAATTCTATTTTAAAATTTATGTATTTTTTAAATTTTTTAAAAAATCGAAAAAATTAATTATAAAAATTTTTTTTATAATTTTTTTATATTTTTTAGAATGTTCTCGAAATTTATTTCTGAATGTTTTGATTAAAATATTCTTGTTTTTTAAAATAGTGTAATTAATTATTTTTAAAAAATTTATTTTTCGTCTGCTCCGCCCGTTTCGAACCCGACGATAAAAGTGGATTCGTTACGTTTAATCGTTGACAGTTTACTGACTGAATCAAAGACTACCGTACTCGATTGGATGTCGTTGAAATTTTTCTTTTTTCTTTGACGAAGAAATCGCGGTTTATCCCGATCAAAAAAGATCCGCACGTGGTCGTTATCTTTCGTCATCGTGTTTGAGGAAAAATTAATTTTATTTTTAGATAAAATCCATGGGAAATAATAAAAAATCAGATAAAAAGTGTATTTTAAAAAGCGAAGGGGACGAGCCGAAAACGGATTGGAGATCCATCTACGTGGCCGCGGTGCTGTCGTTCGTCGGATCGGCCCAGTTTTCGCTTTATTTCTCCGCTCTTTGGCCGTATTTGCAGATTCTGGACAGTTCTGCCACAGAAACCTTCTTTGGTTACATTGTGGCTGTGTATTCAGTGGGCCAGATTTTCTCTTCTCCGACATTCGGATACTGGAGTAACAAAATCAAACAAGTCAGACTTCCTCTCTATGTAGGGTTGTTTCTCATGTTCATCGGCAACGCCCTCTACATCGCTTTGGAGCTCGTGACGTTCCCTAGGAAGTATCTGATGTTCCTCGGGAGATTCGTCACCGGAGCCGGATCCGGGAACGTCACTCTGCTGAGGACCTACGCCTCCACCGCGAGCACTTACAAGGACAGACCCCGGGCTATAGCCTACGTCACCTGCGGCCAAGCCCTCGGGATGACCTGCGGACCGGCCCTGCAGCTGATCTTCACTCCATTGAGGTACCCTGGGTTCCAATTATTCCATTCCTTAAACATCAACATGTACACCGCCCCCGCTTACTTGGCATGTTTGATGAATCTGATGGGAGCCGTAGCTCTCAAGTTACTTTTCAAAGAAAACTACGCCGGAATCATCGAACCCAAATCTTCTTCTTCCGATTCTAACGACAACAGTCTTCCTCCTTATGACGTCATTGCTGTTCTAATCTGCTACACAACCAGATTTACTCAAATGTTCATCAACACGAACCTCGAAACGATCGGCAGCCCCTTCGCCATGATGATGTTCGGTTGGGGCGAAGAGAAAGCTGTGACGTTCACCGCTGCTGCTCAAGGGGCCGTCGGAATCTTCACTTTCGTCACGTATATTGCTTACATCGTTTTCAAACTGGAAAATTAGTAAGTTTCAATTTCCATGACCTCAACTACAATCCCGGAAAGTATCTATAATCTTCTACAAGTAATATAGAAGATTTTGGAAATTTTGAAAATCTTCCAGAATCTAATATTAAGATTTTTAAAATTCTGTGGAATTTCTTTTAAGTTCTTAGAAATCAGATAATTCGTGGTAGGAGGGATTTGTGAGGATGTGGAATTTTATGCTGTAGGATAATGATTCGTTTTTTCCAGCATCTCGTCCCGGAAAGCCTGCATGTGCTCCCTTGCGGCCCTGATCCTGTTCCACGTGGTGACGTACTCGTGGCATTTCATCCCTGGTCACGTCATGATGCATAATTCGACTTCTGTGTCTGAGGTTGAAGAAAGGGTCGGTTGTAACGTCGATAAATTCACCTGGTGTGAAGAATTGGCTCCTGTGAATGTCTATCTCTATTATACTATGTACGTTCTCGTCATCGGATTCGCTTTTCCGACGATGAATATCACGACGACCACTTTGTTCTCGAAGATTCTTGGACCCAGAAGACAAGGCACCCAACAAGGCATCTTCCAAGTGAGCGGAGGCGTTGCCAGAATGGTCGGTCCGATCGCGATTTCTATCCTCTACTCCCAGTACGGTCCCCGAATGGCCTGGCACTTAGAAATCCTGGTGATTTCGATGACTCTCATCTGCTGGTTGGTGTTCTACAGAAGAATGATCCCACTTCAAGCCCTGATTCAACTGAATTCCATAGACACCACTCCTCCCGTCAGTCCCTCAGGCAGAGTGGCTCCAGTAGAGTTCTTCTCCAACACCTCCAAAGAATCCACTCGGAGTCCATCTGAATCTGTTTAGCTTTAGAATTCAAATCTCACTTAAGAGCAATTTTACGTAATTTTGCAGTTTTTCGACGAAGAAGTCAAAATTATTTTTCAAATTTGAACATGAGTGTTTAAAAGAGGGTTTTCAGATCCATAGATTCAGAATCTGAAGTTGAAGTTGAAATTTGACTTTCAGAATCTGAAGTTGGAATTGAAGTTGAAATTTGACTTTCGGAATCTGAAGTTGAAGTTTGACTTTCGGAATCTGAAGTTGGAACTGAAGTTTAACTTTCAGAATCTGAAGTTGAAGTTGAAATTTGACTTTCGGAATCTGAAGTTGAAGTTGAAGTTTGACTTTCAGAATCTGAAGTTGGAACTGAAGTTTAACTTTCAGAATCTGAAGTTGAAGTTGAAGTTTAACTTTCAGAATCTGAAGTTGAAGTTGAAGTTTGACTTTCAGAATCTGAAGTTAAAGTTGAAGTTTGACTTTCAGAATCTGAAGTTGAAATTTGACTTTCAGAATCAGGATATATGAAATTTTGGATTTTAGAGGCTTCATAAATCTATTAAATTTAATCGACATTATTCTTTTTGAATAAGATCTATTTTTTAAAATTTGCATTTTTTCTGACATCAACTTCCAAAATCAAAAAAAAATTTCAAGTTTCCTAATTTTTATAACCGACTTCGGATTCTGAATCTACGAACCCGATTACCGTATTCCAAATACTGTGTTCGAATCTGAAAGCACTCAATTTTTGCATCAAAATCCATAAAAATGCGAAATTATATATAATAGTTCTTAAATTTCGAATTATTTTAATTGATTCATATTCGGTGGAATACGAGTAATTATTTTATTTTCATATTTGAGAAACAAACGTTGTTTGTTATGGCAAAAATAAAAACAATACTCTTTGTTTCCAGACAGTTCCTGCGTGATCAATCAAAAATTTTCAGATCACTAAAAAGTTAAAAATTGTGTGACATCTGAAAAAACAGTTTTAATGACGTTTGTTACACTTGAAAGTTCTTCAATCATCGTTCGAAAATTTCGGTTTGCTGAATTCGATTTTGTTATGGGTTTGAATTATGTCAGAAATTCCAAAAAATAAGTTCAAATTTGGCAATTGGTCGTTCATCAATAATCAGGAAGGGGAATTATCAATCTTTGACAACAATGGAAATGACAGTCTACCAAATTAAGAAATAACTGTGATCAAAAATGCGTTTCGTCTGAATCATATATGAAATCAAAGCTCATGGAGAAAATAATTAAAATCTGTAATTTAATTTTACTAAGATTCTTGTTAAAACAACGTAACTTAAGAAATCTTTAAATCTCGATTTTTTGTGTTTATGACCACTTTTTCGAAAAACTAATTACATAGTTGGAATCAGTGGAAGATGTAGATTTATTTAAAAAAAAGAATTAATACAATCGATAAAATTAAGGTAGAAAAATAACGCTTTGAAAATGGTTCATCAAGAGTCTGTCAACTACCTAAACATATTCGCTTGAATTTTTCCACTTTTTTAGTTAATTTTTTGAACACCTAATTATACAGTTGTAAGTGCCAGACAATAGAGATCTAATTATGAAAAAAGAACTACTACAATTGATAAAATAAAAATAGAAAAAAGCGCTTTCAAAGTGATTTATCCGTTGCTCGTTAACTACCTAAACACATTCGCTTAAATTTTTAAATGTTTCTAATCACTTTTTTGAACACACAATCATACAGTTGTAAGTGCCAGACAATAGAGATCTAATTATGAAAAAAACTACTACAATTGATAAAATTAAAATAGAAAAAAGCGCTTTCAAAATCATTTATCCGTTGTTCGTCAACCACGTGAATTCACTTTTGATTTATCAATGTGTGACATATGAAATATAATATTTTCCTTATATTCTTTCGCTCTAGAAAAGTGTTTATAGGAACATGATTGTAGATTTTGAGTATGCATTCGATAAGTCCAAAATGAACTATTGTATCGAAAACCATTTTAATGAAATTGAGTGCTTTTGTTCCATTATCTGACTCCAACAAAACATTTATTAGAATTTTTTTAGAAATTTCAATTGTACACCCTAAAAACTACGAAACGGGTTATTGCTTATATCCAAAGACTGTCTTGATTGAGGTACTTCTCTTGTATATACAAAAAAAGTACATCAAAACAACTCCCATCTATCGAATACGTTATATTTAATGTATCGATACATTTAATACAATATATCTGACAAATCAGAGCTGTTTTAATATATTGATAAACCAAATACAATACATTGATATCACATTGAATATATCGATGCATTGAATACAATATATCTGATAAATCAAAGCTGTTTTAGTGTATTAATAAACCAAATACAATATACTAGTATCAACCTAATGTAATGATACATCAGATCCATGTCAACGTATTCATATATTGAATATAATACACTGATATTGCACTTAATGTACCGACACATAAAATGTAATGTACTTGATAAATCAAATCCAAGTTAATTTATTGGTACATTGAATATATCTGATAAATCAGAGCTCTTTTAATGTATTAATAAATCAAATACAATACATTGATATCAACCTAATGTATTGATACATCAGATCCAAGTTGATTTATCGATGCATTGAATATATCTGATAAACCAGAGCTGTTTTAGTGTATTAATAAACTAAATACAATACATAGATATCACATTGAATGTATTTCCATGAGATTTCCAAAGGTTTCAGAATTATTTTTTGAATTCTGAAGTTCTCGAGATTCTAGAACTCTCAAGAATCATTCACAAAGACGTCAGAATCTCTTCATTGAGTTCCAGAAGCTTCTATGACATTAAACTCCAGAATTAGTAGATTTCGTGCTTGAACCCGAGATCCGGGATAATTCGAATTCAATCTAGCCAGTGTGCGAGACAGTTTTTCATTCTCAGTTGCTTTTTTAGGGGAAAGACAACAGTCAACCCCGAAAAGACCAAGATGTGCTGGACATTCCTGTCAGTTCGTGTCTCCGTTTGTCCGAAAGCCAGTGCGTTCGTTGCGCGCCTAACCATTTCCTCAAAGCCCTCGACGTGTTTTGCCGGGAATCTGATCCTAGATACCTAAAGAAGCCTCAAGGTACTTACTCATCCCATATTTTCATCTGTTATCTCACATATACCCTCAAGGGGAAAGTGATTCAATCGTCAAAATGACCCAGAACATGTACCGAGTTGGAGGTTTGTTTTTTGATTATTAAATTTTAATTTTTATTGATTAATTTTGAAGATTATGTTTATTTCGAAGACGCTCCGAATTTGCCTTATCAAATCCGGAGAATTGATGAACTCCAGAAGGTGGGATTTGTTTTTTCGATATATGAATGGCTCTTCTTTAGGGTTCCAATGGGAACGTCGAAGCCAGGGTTGTTTGTTTTTACCGCAGAAGGGATATCCCAGAAAAACTGTTAAAAATCGTCGATGAAGCAGATAGAGCCACTTTGAGTAAGTTCTCATCCGGTAGTTATTGGTAAAAGTGGTTTTCAGAACACAAAGCGACTCTGTTGCCCAAGAAAGAGGAAGGTTCCAATGGGGATTCGAAAACGGAAAATGGAGTGGAGGACGGTTCCAAAGATGAAGGTTCGTGTTTATTTCACAAATTCACATGACAAAAGATCAGTTTCCATCCAAGGATCCTGAGAAATCTAATTTTTATATGAAAACACCCGATTTTAAAAATGACTTTTTAGCTATGGAAATAGATGCTCCGATAAAGGATGAAATAAAAGACGAAAAGACTCTAGAGAAAGAAGAAGAACATCCAGAACTGACTCATTTTGGTGGACTGCCTCCTGGAGCAGAGAAGTTGCCTCCAGAAAAGATCCATCTCCTTCGACAGAGAGAACTCTTCATGTCCAGGCAGATGGAGACCCTTTCAGCAACGAACATCAGAGGAAAGTGCTCGGTGGTGTTGCTTTCCGAAGTCGAAACCCCAGACATGTACCTCGACAAAGAAGATTCGTATTTTTATTCCCTCGTTTATGACCCTACGAATGAGACACTTTTGGCGGATAAGGGAAGTCTACAAGTGGGGGAGAAACACCAAGCGGTAATCCCAGAACCGACACCAGTTGTTTTGAAAAAGTTGGCTACAGAAGAACGGAAAAGGAGAGGCGAATCAGGACTCGAAATTGCAGATGACGATGACGACGAACCTGCAGCCAAGAAAGTTGTCCCATGGGAAGAAAGATCAAGCGACAATATTCCTATTCTTCCGGATGGAAGAGAAACATTAGTCTATCATCCTCATCATTCACTATCCGAACGTGAAATTGATCAGTATTTAATTCTTGCAAGAGCTGTCGGAACCTTCGCAAGGGCTCTGGAAGGTAATTGTTCTTTGAAAATGCCGACTTTGCAAGTGACTGCTGCTGCTGCAAGTAGAGATATAACGTTGTTTCATGCTTTGGCTATTCTTCATCATGCTGACTATGATCTCGGGAAAGCTGTCAAGTACCTAGTTCCTCCACCGATCAAAAGTCATTACCCTGTTGAAGTAGATGCTTCTTCTGGCAACAAAACTGTCAATCTTGGAGGACCACTTTTGTGTCGTGATCAATTAGAAGAATGGTCTCCTGCTGAAGCTCATATCTTTGCTGAAGCTTTGGAAAAGTACAACAAGGATTTTCATGAAATCAGATCTCATTGTGTAAGTTTTTAAATTGAAATTTTGCAGATTTCTGAAGTTTAGTAGGATGTTTCTGGATTGTTCTAGAATCTAATGCAAATTTTGAAACTGAGATTTAAACTTGAACATTTTCAAAAAAGTTGCGATATATTTCTTGACAAAAAATTATTTTTCGAGTTAATAATTGGTTGATTTTAGCTTGGATGGAAATCTGTCAAGGATATTGTTGAGTATTATTACATGTACAAGACTTCTGGCAGATATACAGAATCAAGAAACCAGAAAAAACAACAGATGAATGATGGTAAACTGAAGCAAGTATATATTCCTCATTACAACAAAGCGAGTCCTTGTCAGATTGCTGGAATGTCGAATGGAACAGAAAACGTAGTCAGTTCTCAATCATGTGAAAGCTGTGGAAATAAGGAATCGTTGAATTGGTATCATTGGGGACCCAGTCATTTGAAATTGAGAGTTTGTCATGATTGTTGGAGTGGATGGAAACGTCGTGGAGGACTTCAGAAGCCACATCCAAATGAGAGATTTGCTGTGTCAGAATCTCAGATTCCTGATAACTCGCTTCAGAAACAAATGACAATCATCAATTCTACAGGAATTAATCGTGGAACTATTCAAAGTACAGCAGATCTGGCGAATCAATTTAGACAATTAGCTAAATTGAACCCGAATATAATTGCAAAATTGCCTCCGGGCATATTGACAGCGAATCAACAAGCAATGAATCTATTGACTCAACCAAGTAAAACGGCTCAAGCCTTCTTTTTCCATGCAAATTTGATCCACAAAGCTGCAAGAAAATTTGCGCCGAAGGAAATCTTTAATCCGAGGAAGTTATCAAGGAATCCATTTAAGGAAGTTAATCAAAAAGCGGCTTTGGATAATTTATTCAATCGTGATGCATCTGAAATAATTGGAACTATACGTCAATTGGTACCAAATATACGTCTATCGTCGTCGTTGATGGAATATATTGCTACTCAAACATACAAAAGAAACGGTAACCGTCGCTAAATTTTGGAACATGGTTTTATTTATTTTTGAACTGTTATAATCAATTTTGCTTTTTATACTTTTGTGTCCGAGTTTGTTGAGGACATTTTGAATGATCTGTAATTTTTTATTTTTTTGGTAAAGTTGGAAAAAATGAAAAAAATTAAATAAGACGATTGTTGTTTCTGCCGAAGAAGATACGGTAGAGTGAAGCGGCAAGAGCGGCTCCGACTATTGGACCGGCCCAGTAGATCCAATGATAATTCCAAATATCAGATGAAGTACTGAAAGGAAGACTGAGAGTTTTTCGTTGTGAAAAAGAAACAAAAGCTGATGCCATTATGTTTGGTCCAAAACTTCGTGCTGGATTCATAGATGCTCCAGTTACTGTACCACCTGCGAGAATATCTAAGGATAATGTTAATCCAATTGCAAGAGGAGCGAGAATGTTGGTAGTTGTGTCTACAGCTGTTAAAAGGATTACGGTAACGAGAATGGCAGTTAACATTATTTCAGTTAAGAAACCTTCGGACCAGGTACTGTCGGGATTCAGAAGTGTAGCACCTCCGACTCCGGAAGTGTAGGTTTCTTTGGTTGTACATCCTCGACAAAGGACGGCTCCGACACATCCGCCGAGGAGCTGACTGATGACGTAGAAGGGGAGATGAAGTGGAGGAAGTTTTCTTGAAAGTGCTACTCCTAAGGATACGGCTGGATTAAAATGGCCTCCGGAGATATGTCCGAATGTGGCTACCATAGTGAAAATTGTAAATCCATGAGCTAATGCAGCTCCGATTAAACCACTAGTACCACCAGCAGTTCCGTTCATAGTGCCGATGTAGACGAAAATACAGGTTCCGACGAATTCAGCGAGACATTTGTTCCAGATTTTGTATGGACGACTTTCGAGATCGCCGGAAAGAGAAGCCATAGCATCCATCTGCCAGTTGTCCTTGAAGAGCTGTAATTTCAAAGTTGATTAAACTGTAATTTTCTAAAATTTCATAAATAATTTCAAAATTTTATAAAATTACTCAAAATCCAAAAAAATTGAAAATTCTTTAAAATCTTAGAATTTTATAAAATTATTCAAAATCCAAAAAAATTTTAAATTTTTACAATTTCAAAATTTTATAAAATTATTCAAAATCCAAAAAAAGTTTTTAATTTCTTTAAAATCTTCCAGAATTTTGAAATCATTGAAAATTTTATAAAATTATTTAGAATCCAAAAAAATTGAAAATTCTTTAAAATCTTCCAGAATTTTGTAGATAATTTTGAAATCATTGAAAATTTTATAGAACTTTATAAAATTATTCAAAATCCAACAAAAATTTAAAATTTCATAGAACTGTTCAGAATCAAATTGAAGATTCTGAATTATTGTAGAATTTTATGGAATCTTCCAGAATCAAATAGAAGTTCTCAACTTTTTCTAAAATAAAAAAATATAAAATCCCAGAATTCAGACAAAATTTAATGAAGATTTCGAATTTAGTATCCTAAAAGTTTCTAAAAAGTTTCAGAAATTCGTGTCGAGACTATTTCGGAAGAATATATATTTTTAATTTTTAGTATTATGATTTTTAAAGTTTCTAAAAAGTTTCAGAAATTCGTGTCAAGACTATTTTGTAAGAATATCTATTTTTAATTTTTAGTATTATGATTTTTAAAGTTTCGAAAATTCGTGTCAAGACTATTTCGTAAGAATATCTATTTTTAATATTATGATTTTTAAAGTTTCTAAAAAGTTTCAGAAATTCGTGTCAAGATTCTTTCGTGAGAATATCTATTTTTAATTTTTAGTATTATAATTTTCAAAGTTTCAGAAATTCGTGTCAAGACTATTTTGTAAGAATATCTATTTTTAATTTTTACGACGTTGATCATCATACTGACCTTACCCTTCGGCCTTACCGCCATAGTTTCAACATTGGACTCTATAAATGTCCAAAACTTTTATCCGGATATACTCTCGTGGAATATTTTTTGGGTCCAGGATAATTGTTCCAAGCAGATTTTGGCCGTCTTGTGGGCTTGAATTACGTAACGGATCAACTTTATTTCGAAACGGAAAATTTGGTCAAAAAACACAACTAGATCCAAAATTAAAATTTCGGGACATTTCGGATAAAATAATCCACGAAATTTAAGATTTAAAAATTTTATTCCTATTTCGCACAAAAAAGCAACAAAGTTATCTACTATCTTTAAAGTGACTAGATTTTATAAATGACTACTAACCCACGAAATTTAAGATTTAAAAATGTCTTAGACCGTACATCTATGGATTTGCTTGCAAGTCTTCACAGCGTTGGTCCCGGAGGGAAATACCCTGAGGAACGGAAAATTTACGATTGTGGACTGATGAAAAAATTGGGTGTATTTCGTAATATTTTTAGAGATATCCCGCTTTCGATTAATGAATCAATTTTGTATTTTTTTTCTCATCTCTAGGTGGATCAGAAGTCCCTTATCCAAAATCTAACAATATTTAACACCTAAACGACGATGGGACATGACGTTCGGATCCGACAAGTTCGATCCTTCGGGTCAAAATTTGCATGAAAATTAAGCAAAAAATAATTTGGTAAATCAATGTCAAAAATCACTTTTTTCTAGAGCAACATGACATGACAATATTGTCCCTAAAAAGTTGTAAAAAAATCAATTTTTTTAAAAAATGATTTTTCGAATAAGGACTGTCATTTACGTGTTAATATAGGACAATTTTTAAAAACTTCTTGAATACTGTATCACTTTGTTTTAGATAAGTTAAAAAATTATTTAAATACTGTATTACCGTATTTTCTAGTTTAACACCTAAACGACGATGGAACATGACGTTCGGGTCAAAATTTGCACGAAAATTAAGCAAAAAATAATTTGGTAAATCAATATCAAAAATCACTTTTTTCTAGAGCAACATGACATGACAATATTGTCCCTAAAAAGTTGTAAAAAAATCAATTTTTTTAAAAAATGATTTTTCGAACAAGGACTATTGTTTACATATTAAATTTAAAGAAAAAAAATAAACGTTTTTCGTGGTAGAACAAAAACGGAACTTTTTTTTAAAGAAAAATTTCGAATTTTGATTTATAATTTTAAATTTTTTCAATTGTAATTTTAATTACAGTACACTAGAAAACAGTAAATATTGCTACAGTAACTTGTTTTAAATTTCCACACAGGGCCGTGACGGAAATAATTTTTCAAAAATTTACTACTTTAAACATGTACAAAAAATTTGAACCTACAGTAATCTTGAAAAATTTTATTTTATTTAAAAAATAAATTCTCCAAAAATTTTAATTTTTTATTTTATTTAAAAAAATAAATTTTCCGAAAAATTTTAATTTTTAATTTTATTTAAAAAATAAATTCTCCAAAAATTTAAATTTTTTATTTTATTTAAAAAAATAAATTTTCCAAAAAATTAAAAATCAAACCTCTTTAGTGAAATTTTTCAATTTCGCTATCATTAATAAATTTGTAATTTGACAGTAATTCCTTATTCAGAATCCGGACAGTAAAGTTGGAATTTAAAGTCGGAAAAACCGTCGAAAATCCGAGATAAAAGGCCGAACAAAGCAGAACTGCTTAATCGGTCCGAACTTCCGGTCCCGAAATTGCCCATCGAAGAGCGTTCAACCGTGTTTTTGACTTTTTTAGTTCCTTTCCAGAATAAAGTTAAAATTTTATACTATAAAAAAACGGAAATAGGCGTTGTTATGAAGTTGCTTCAAAGCAAATATGAAGAATCTCATGAAAATTACAGTAACCTGTGGGGTGATTTTATGTGATAATTTCGTAATTTTTGTTATACAATCTTATATTTTATATTTTATGTTATAAAAATGATAAATGAACGCTGTTGTGAAGATATCTCAAAGCAAATATGAAAGATCTCATGAAAACTACAGTAATCTGCACAGTGATTTTAAATTTGCCTTATACCTTGTGTTATAAAAAATGATAAATGAACGCTGTTGTGAAGATATCTCAAAGTAAATATGAAGAATCTCATGAAAACTACAGTAATCTGCGCAGTGATTTTATGTGACAATTATTTCATAATTGTTGTTATACAATCTTATATTTTATATTTTATGTTATAAAAATGATAAATGAGCGTTGTTGTGAAGATATCTCAAAATAAATATAAAAGAACTCATGAAAACTACAGTAACCTGCGCGATGATTTTATGTGACAGTTATTTCGTAATTGTTGTTATACAATCTTATATTTTATGTTATAAAAATGATAAATGAGCGTTGTTGTGAAGATATCTCAAAGCAAATATGAAGAATCTCATAAAAAATACAGTAACCTGCGCGATGATTTTACGTGATAATTTCGTAATTGTCATACAATCAGATATTTCGTCGAAGACGGGTTCCATTATTCGTTATTGAAAAATATAAAAAATTAAATACACGCATGAAGTGAAATTTCTTGATAAAGTGGAAGAAATCATGTTTCGAAAATAAAAACATATATTTTTACGAAATTGTTTTCAAACGAATTTTTGGATTTTATGAAGTTGCTTTTTTTCAACTTTGGTTAATTTGGAAATTTATTTAAAAATTGTTTTTTTTACTTAACTGCCATGTTAGATTTATTCAATTACAAAAAAAAAATAAAAATAAAAAATAAGATAAATTTTACGAAATTAAAAAATTTTCAAATATCCTATTTTTATAATTTTTTATAAAATTTTAAAATATGAAATTTTAAATTTTAGTTTCGAAATTTTCATCTGAATTTTTGAAGTTTTCAGAATCTTCAAAAAGTCGTGTAGAAGATTCTAGAAATTTTGAAAATTTATATTTTGGAATTTTTATTCTAAAAAAATTAATAAATTCTAAAAAAAACAAAATTCTTAGAAAATTAAATATTATCTATTTTCAGAATCTTCAAAAAGTCGTGTAGAAGATTCTAGAAACTTCGAAAATTTATATTTTAAAATTTTTATTTTAAAAAAATTAATAAATTCTAAAAAAAATAAAATTCTCGAAAAATTTAAAATCATCTATTTTTCAGAATCTCCAAAAAGTCGTGTAGAAGATTCTAGAAATTTTGAAAATTTATATTTTAAAATTTTTATTCTAAAAAAATTAATAAATTCTAAAAAAAACAAAATTCTCGAAAAAATTAAAAACATTTACACAATTTTTTGCAGATTCTAGAAACTTCAAAAATATATATTTTAAAATTTTTATTCTAAAAAAATTAATAAATTCTGAAATATTATGGAATTTCGGAAAATTCTGGAAAATTTTTATAAAATTCTTAGATTTCAGAATTATCGACTGGATTCTGAAAAATCAAAAACATGAAATTTCGAAAGAATTTTAAAATTTTTCTAATATTTTGGAAAACTTTGGAATTATTCACTAGATTCTGGAAGATTTTTCGGAATTCAAAAATTTGTAACAACTTTTATAAGATTCCTAAAAATTCTAAAATCTTCAATTAAGGAAAAAAATGAAAAATTTTATGATATTCTAAAGCAATAAAATGAAACAAAACAAGTCAACGAATTAAGTGAAGATTCCAATGTTATCAATTCACTTCTCATAAAAATAAAAAGTACTTACGTTGACGAAACTCCCATTATAAGCAGGGACGGTGGGAGGGGAGGAACCCTCGGGTCTGACGCCCTGGGGTGATCGTCTCATCGGGGGCAGTCTTCTGGAGCCGTTGTGTTCATGACGTTCTGTATCGTAATGAACGCTCATTTTCCTTCAAAAATTTTTACAATCAAATTTCAGATTTCGACGTTGAAGATCAGACAGATACCGTAATCCGATTAAAAACGAAAAAAATTTTTTTTTGAAAGGAATATTCAAGGGATTTTACTTTAATGATAAAAACGAAAATATCAGAAAATTTAACATTGGAATAAAAATTTTAAGTTTGGATTTTTAGAATCACATAAACGAATAGCGGCAAAATTGAAAAATATCAAGAATACTGTACATAAAAAAACGTAATTTTTAGTACAGTAACAAATTCAAATCGTTACTATTATTTTTAATTTTCGTCACAAAAGTCAAATATTCATGAAAAATGTGACGATTGTGTCATATTTTCGTTACATTTCGCAATTTTTACGGAGCAAAAAGTTATTTTTTTTGTATTTCTATAGTTATTCAAGAATTAAAAAAAGCCGGTGTTAACTTCGGAAATCAGGCCACTCTGATCCGTCTTCGCATCCAGCGCTTCAGATAGGATTAATTACGGAGATCTTTTAATTTTTTTTAAATGAACAAAGATTAATAAAAATGTAAACCTTTTGTTTTTAATTTATCCCAGAACAGGAACTCGATTTCCGCTACGAAATCCTCGAAGACCAAAGAAGTCCGTTCATTTACCATCGCGAGTCGGATTTCCTCTAACCGACCAACCCCAAAAAATGAAGTCAATTTTTTTTCAAGAAAACCCCTAGATCATGATGAGCCCTTTTTCCGCCACGTGCTGGTGTCATTTCGTCCAAAAAACTAAGAATGATAGAAAATAAACTTTCGTCGCGAAACTTTGATGATTATGATAAGTCTTTTCATTCTCACATGTGAGTAGGATTTCGCACGAGTAGTAATCTAACAACATATAGTGAAGTTGACTCTCATCGCGAAAGTCCCTGATAACCATAATAAGATTTTTTAATTTTCAAATACGAGCAGAATTTTTTACAAATATTGCCTTAAGAATAGACCGGAGGTGACTTCTATGACGGAAGTCCTCAATAACTATGACAACCTAGGTTATTTAATAATCTGAGTAAACTTCCGTCTGAACGCAATCTAATCATGAAGTCTGGTCCTGGAGCGAAAACCCAAAAAGTCCGTAGTAATCCACTTCATTTATAAACAACTTTTTGTGCAAATAATACCCTAAAAAAGCGAAGTAAACTTTTGTCATGAAAATCCACAATGACGACTTTGTGCATTTATTAGTGTCAGTGAATATCCGTGTAAAACTAAACCTAAGTTGTGCAAAATCAAATTCTGGAGCGAACGTTCCTGAAATTGATGATAATTACGCCTATTGATCGTTGCAAGTGGAATTTTCCGCAAATAATGACATAAGAAGATAATCAAGCCAACGCCCGTTTTGACAATCCTTGATAACTATAATCAGTTTTATCGTTTACCACTGGAAACAGGATTTCGCGTAAAGAATAGTCTAAAATTGACGTCACCTCCACTACGGAAACATTTGAAGACCATAATGAGAGCTTTCATTTTCAAATATACCGTATTTGCTCTATTTGTGGCACATGTGCCACTATTTTTCGATCAATCTATCAGGAACTTGTATGTTATCTAACTTTGTTGTTGCACATATCAGCTTCCTTTCATTCAAACCTTCAGGATGTGCCACAAATAGAGCAAATACGGTAAGTGAAATTTCGGAGAAAAAGTAACTGAACGTGGTAAATAACGATATATGATTTCTCCTTGTGATGTTGAGACTAGTTATGACATATTGACTTCATTCCGTTTTACTCTGTTGTCATTTGTAAGACACGTTTATCTTTAGATAAATCCATAATGAAGGAACTATATAGAGTGCTAGGGACCATCATAAGATTCGTCATAAGCTCACAAGATACACAATCAACGAATTTCTCAGGAGGACTTATCATACTTTCCGTTATTTTGTACAGTTGATTGTGCTATTTATTCCGAAAGACCATATTGGACAAATAAGGCAATAGATAGATCTAAAGCTTAATAGAGAAGATTAAAAATGGAGTAGAAATCCGATTATTGGGGATAGAAAAAACAGCCAGACATTCTGCAAAATTCACTAAGTGTTAGTTCAAAAAGATAAGACCAGCAGAACCTAAGAGTAAAGATAAATTTAAATAACCACTTAAAAAGTACATTTAGTTTAGTGAGAATTCTAAGATAAATTGTATATTATTCTAGCGTACTCAGAATCTGTAATTTAATTTTACTAAGATTCTTGTCAGAACAACGTAACCTAGGAAATCTTTAAATCTCGATTTTTTGTGTTTATGACCACTTTTTCGAAAAACTAATTACATAGCTGGAATCAGTGGAAGATGTAGATTTAATTTAAAAAAGAATTAATACAATTGATAAAATTAAAGTAGAAAAAGAACGCTTTGAAAATGGTTCACCAAGAGTCTGTCAACTATCTAAACATATTCGCTTGAATTTCTCCACTTTTTTAGTTAATTTTTTGAACACCCAATTATACAGTTGTAAGTGCCAGACAATAGAGATCTAATTATGAAAAAAGAACTACTACAATTGATAAAATAAAAATAGAAAAAAGCGCTTTCAAAATGATTTATCCGTTGCTCGTCAACTACCTAAACACATTCGCTTAAATTTTTGAATGTTTCTAATCACTTTTTCGAACACCTAATTATATAGTTGTAATCAGTAGGAGAAACTGTCCTAATTACAAAGGAAAATTATTACAATTGATGAAATTGAAATAAAAAACATAAGCATGGGAAATAATATATTAAACATTCACTAACGCAATGAACAAGTTTACTTCCGCTTTCTCAAGTCATGATTTATGAAATGTTACATTTTCAATATATTCTTTTACTCTATAAAAGTGCTTATTAGAATATAAATGTGGATTCTGAATATGCACTCAATAAGTACAAAGTAGACTATTGTATCAAATACCACTTTAATTAAATTTCAACACGCGACAGATGAGATTTTGTACTTTAGTCTATTATGTCGTCTGGAAAAAGTTCCATCAGAATCCCTCTATAGATTCTGAATAGGTAAATCGGAACTACAGGATGAGTTATAAGTTGAACTCAAAAATTAGTTTAATTTCAACACGCGATAGATGAGATTTTGTACTTTAGTCTATTATGTCGTCTGGAAAAAGTTCCATCAGAATCCCTCTATAGATTACGAATAGGTAAATCGGAACTACAGGATGAGTTATAAGTTGAACTCAAAAATTAGTTTAATTTCAACACGCGATGGATGAGATTTTATTTTTAGCTTATTTTCGCACTTCAGAAAACTGTTTGTCAAAATCTGTCTGCAGATTCTGTATACATATCTTATAGTATATAAAGTCAACTATAGTTTATTTAAAAAATATCTCAACTAAATCTCTGTGTGTGGTAAATTTGTACTTTACCCTATACCTAACTAAAGAAAAATGGTTATCAAAATCTCATAGCTATAAAATGAGTTAAAAATTGTATCAAACTGTCTTAATTAAGTTTCAATGGAAGATGAATAAAAATTTGTACTTTTATTCTACTTCCTAACCTTAGAAAAGTACTTTTTAAAATTTGTAGATTCTGAATAGATATATTATAATATATAAAGTATAGTTTACTTTAAACATTATCTCAGCTAAATATAGATATATAGCATGCATTTTACTTTATTATCTTACTCTAGAAAAATTGTTATCAGAATCTCATAGCTATAAAATGGACTATAAATTTTATCAAAATTGTCTTAATTAGACATCAATGGAAGATGAATAAAAATTTGTACTTTTATTCTACTTCCTAACCTCAGACAAGCACTTTTTAAAATCTAAATTCATATTCTAATGCTCACCTTAAAACTACAATATATCTTTTAATTTTTTCAAATTTCCAAAGTTAGTAAATGTACGTGTTTGGTAAAAAAAATTAAATTCTAAATATAGCAAAAAAGTACTTTTTCAACCACCCAGACAAAAGTTCACATGTCAACTGTAATGATCACACCTGAGAATTAATATTCAAAAAAATGGATTAAAAATATAAAAAATTCAATTTTGTTATTTCCGAGTACAGCCGCACCTGGCGTGTGAAACTTGTTTTAAAGCCGATTGCGAAATTCAAAAATAAACGAAATTAGCGAAAAAAAATGTAATCAAAAAATTTTTACATTTTTCGAGGTCAGTCAAATTACAGAAGCATGTTTTATATAAACACATTTTGGGCGACTCCCATCCGAGGATTTTTGTTAAATGACGAATTCAAATTTGGCGAAATATGACCTGAAGGATGTATCGAAGGAGGTCAAGGAACTTAAGAATTGATAAAAACTCGGATTTTGGGCGTTTTTGATGAACATAATAAAAAACAAAATGACGTAGCTAAAAACCGATAATCAGTGATGTCACGAAAATCATTTTGCTGCAAATTTTGGACTCAAAATAGGATGTTATAAAAATAAAAAATAAAAAATAAAAAATAAAAATTTTCAAAAATTGTCTAAACACAAATTTATACTTTTTTAGAAAATTTAAGAAATCTGAATTTCAGACGATTTTAGAAATTTTCAAAAACGTTCATAAAATTCTGAAAGTTTCCATAATATTGTAAAAAGATCTGGTAATTACTGTAGGATTCTAAAAAATTCAGAATCTTCCATGAAATTCTGGAAAGACGAAAATTTTTACAAAATTCTAAAAACTAAAATATTTTTAAAGATTTTAGGAACTTCTATAAGATTTTCGAAAATTCTATTACATCCTAGAAGACTTTAGAATCTTCCATGAGATTCTGGAAAAGCTTAACAATTACTGTAGAATTCTAAAAAATTCAGAATCTTTCATAAAATTCTAAAAACTAAAAAATTCTGGAAAATTTCAATTTTCCATGAGATTCTCGAAAATTCTAAAATTTCTAAAATAGTCTAAAAATTTCTAAAATTTCTAAAATAATCTAAAAATTTCTAAAATTTCTAAAATAATCTAAAAATTTCTAAAATTTCTAAAATAATCTAAAAATTTCTAAATTAACTATATTTTAGAAGTTTCCACAGAAATGTAAAAATTATTTATTTTTTAAATAATCAAATTTTGAACGATTTTTTAAAAATACTTTTAATCATGAGGAAGATTTAAAACCATTTGAAACCTACTTTTTATCCTTCTTAAGTTTTAGAGTCTAGTGAGACCTGTTTATTTCCATTTTGAAACATTTAAATCACTTTTTTCAAATTTTGGTCTTTGAATTTTCGAAGAATTTTGAGGAGAATCTTTAAATGTAAGTAACGTTTGAAAATTAATAATTTTATTTCCTATGATTTTTAAAACTATAAAATTCTTTAAAATTCTGTGGTGGGATTTCTAAAATCAGAAAAATTTTAAAGTTTCTAAAATCAAAGAAATTCTAAAATTCTATAATGAGATTTCTAAAATCAAAAAAAATTTAAAATTTCTAAAATCAAAGAAATTTTTAAAACTTTCTATTTTCGCAATCTGCAATTTCAATTTCTAAAATATTAAATTTCTTCAATTCCACTTTTTTAATTCCAAAAATTCTTAAAAATTATCAAATTAAATTTTTTTCAAAGAAAAACAAAATTTCGCAATTTACAAATTAAAAAAATTGTATTTTATAAAATATTTAATTTTAATAAATTTAAAAAAATTTATATTTTATAAAATATTTAATTTTAATGAATTTGAAAAAATTTATATTTTTTAAAATATTTAATTTTAATAAATTTGAAAAATAAAAATTCCAAAACTAAAATGGCCGGATTAGATCAAAGACTATTCATCCAGGATATCGCTTCTAAATGAGACAAAAGTGGCCATGTCCTCCCACGGAAGGAATCGAAGCAAATCCACTTGAATCCACTCGAGGAAATCCAGAGAGATTTCTGATTGTGGAAATCATAATATTTCATTTTTTAGAATCATATTTATTTAAAATTTTCATATAATAAACTTTTATAATTTTTAGAATTTTCGAAAATTGAGGAATTTCTGAAAAATTTTAAAATTTTAAACTTTTATATAAAATTCTATAATATAAATTTTTAAACTTATATAAAATTTTATAAAAACTTTTGTAATTTTGTACATTTTATAAATTTTTAGAATCTTATATAAACTTCTATAATTTTATATAAATTTCTAGAATCTTATAAATTTTTAAATTTTTATAAAAACGTCTGTAATTTTATACATTTTATAAATTTTTAGAATCTTATATAAATTTTTAAACTTTTATAAAAACTTGTATAATTTTATATAAGATTTTAAATTTTTATATAAATTTCTAGAATCTTATATAAACTTCTATAATTTTATAAATTTTATAAATTTTTAAACTTTTATATAAACTTGTGTAATTTTATATAAGATTTTAAATTCTTACATAAACTTCTATAATTTTATATAAATTTTTAGAATTTTATATAAATTTTTAGAATCTTATAAATTTTTAGAATCTTATAAAAACTTCTATAATCTTATATAAACTTCTAGAATTTTATAGAATCCAGCAAAAAATTACACATTTTTTCAGAATTCAGTACACTGTGTCAAACTCGAAAAGTTCTTCAACAATTCCCAAAATTCGTGTCTGAACAATTTTCTAACAACGTTCATTCCCACTTTTTATAATGGTGTATTTAATATTGAAAACACTTTTTCCAAAAAAACAAATTCAAAGTGAATTGATTCCTCAAGGACCATTTTCGAATTTTAACCTCGTCATCTGTAACCTGATTTGTCACCTAGAAGAACCAAAGCAAGTTTAAAGAATCTTGACGAAAGTTTTGATTATTTTGGACATTCTAATCTGCATCTTTCGGAAACCAGTTCTGATTCCAACGTCGACCTCCGGAAAAACCAAATTTCACAGAAACCCGAACGTCTTCAGAACAAATTAAAAACACCAAAAATGGCCAATTTTCGATTTTTGGAAAAAGTCACTTTTTGATGCAAATAATTTGCACTTGTAAAAATTTAATTTTTAGTCTTTGGAATAGACGGATTAAATAAATCCGAGATAATCTTTCAAATCTAAGTATTGAAAATAATACTGTAAAATTGATCAAAATTTTCAGAGGATTTGATTTTTTGAAATCCTGATTTCCAATTAAGAAGGAAAAATATTATTATATAGATAAAAAAACAACTTTGAATTTATTTAAAGATGATTCAAGTTCATAAAAATGCTCAGCGAAAAAGAATCTGATGCTGACAAAGGACTCGATTAAATTATATAGTTCATACACAGAGCTCGCTGGACTTGTCTTATACGATCTGATGTTTTATCCCAAAATGTAGAGCTTATACAGTACTAAGAACGATAGTAACAATCACAGTTCAGTGCTTAAATTAGATATTTAGAAACTGTTGGATCGTCGCTGAGGAATCCGGATCCGTATGTAGACACAAATATGTGGGAACAACTTTATAGGGCCGGAGATACGAGATACAAAACAACTCTATTACAATTATTGCGCAATCTTAAATTCCCGCCAACGTACAATTGTAAATTTTCCGTTGGTCCTCAGGGTATTTCTCTTCGGCACCAACGCTGTGTGGCTTGTACTCAAATAGATCGTACATAATCCAACAGAAACAAACGTTCAACTTGCATCTGAAGGACAGGAATCTGATTAAATCTGATGAGAAGAAGCGTTACTTGTTTACTTCCTGGGGATCGACCTTCTGACCTATTTGCTAAATGGGATTAAACCAAAAACTTTGAATTCTTTCACTTCAGGTAAATTGATGTTTGTGTTTTAAACAAAGTTGATAAAAAAACAAGTTTTCTGCAAAAGTCTAGTCTTTTACAATGAGACAAGCAGACAATTTTTAAGAACACTTGTCTTCGATCATTGAAATAATTGGTCATTGTTGAATTTAACGCAGAACTATATTGAAGAAAATTCATGAACATGTTGAGATAGGCAGATACAAATGAACTGTGAACTTATTTGACGAATAGTACTGAACTGTACGAGCTATGATGGCTACTGTCGCTCTTGGGACTATATGAGCTTTGGATCTCAGAATACAAATGCCAGATCCTAAAAACAAAGGACTACTAGCTGTGATTTTAAGTATCATAGATGTCAGTACTAGGAATTATAAAGTGGAGGAAAAACTAAAACCAAAGAAAAACAAAATGAGAAAATTAAAAACGTATTAAATTCCTCTAAGAAATGTGTTTTTTCTGCAAGCAAAGAGAATATATATATTCATCCTTTTTAACCTCAACAATCGGAAAGCAACAAGTACCATTGGATACGATAAGTACTACTAAAAGCAGACTTAAAAAACTAGAAAAGTTCCAAATGTGATGTTTACGAAGAATACTACACAAAAAACGTAACTTTTAGTGCAATAATAAATAATAATAATCACTATTAAGTTATATTTTCTTCAAAAAATTGAATATTTATAAAAATGTGACGATTGTTACGGAGCAAAAAGTTATGATTTTTTATATATAGGAATTTTCTTTCTTGATGATCTCAGAAATGACACTATCAGAACAAGATGTAAAAATCACCTCACACTCAAAGAAGAAATCCAAAAACAAAGACTTCGATGATTTGGTCACTTATATAGAATGACACAATATCGCATACTGTTGGATTGTGTACGATCTATTTGAGTACAAGCCACACAGCGTTGGTGCCGAAGGGAAATACCCTGAGGACCAAAGGAAAATTTACAATTGTACATTGGCGGGAATTTAAGATTGCGCAATACTTTTGTAAAAGTTGTTCTATATCTCGTATTTTTGGCCCTATAAAGTTGTTTTACATATATCTCATCTATCCGCGGATCAGGAACTACTAACCACGATCTAACACTAGTAAATTTTATTAATTTCGACGAAACTACGGTATCCAGCAAGTTCTTCGATAAACTTTTCGAAGATAAACTTACAAATAATAGTGAAAAAATAATTTGAAAGTATTTATAACGAAAAAAATTTAAATTCCAATTAAAACGAAATTTAATATAATTCATTAAATCCGATTTTTAAATGAGACAAGTCCTAAATCCGATGAATCATAGAGTTGTCAGGTTTTCAAAACTTTCAATTTTTGAATTCAAACTTTTTTCCAAGAATCCATATCTTCAACCAAATCCCCAACACCTTGGAAACAAATTTCATATATCCAAAATAAACTTTCAAATAATTAAAAAAGTTAAAATTTAATTCAACAAGATTCATCGAATCCAAAAACAATCAATCTGAATCTGAATCCGCATTTGGATCAAATTGTTTAAATTTATTTTTGAGTTGTTTCGCAATTTCTGTTTCTTTTTCTTCTCCAAGAACACAACTTTTCCAGTCAACTTTCTCTTCACAATCCAGCAAACTCGGACCTGCCAGAACTTCTCTACCAAATTGAAGCGGAAACTTATTCATTTGTCTCGTGAACAACCTTGTTCCATCGGGTAATTCAACACAAAAGTACGGTGTACCTTCAAAGACCAAATCCCAAACCTAAAAAGTATATAATTAATGATTATGCAGCATTTGTGTCTCCGTTTTACGACTAAAATCAACCAAGAAGTGTTTAAAATGAAGCACGAGAATCCGTAGATTCCGAATCTAAGGTCAAAATCAATAACTAAGATTCGGAACCTTATATTCCAACTTCAGATTCAGAATCTACGAAGTTCCGAATGTTGGTTATTGATTTTGATTTCAGATTCAGAATCTACAAGTTCGAGTGCCCCATTCTAAGTACTTATTGTTCAACTTTAAAAATATAAAATTGGTTATGGAATATTGATATCTTAGACATTTATGCCTTGAAGATTTATATCTTAATTTCATAATTATAACTGAACAAAAAGCACTTGTAATTATGCAACAGAATTCATAGATTCCGAATCTGAAGCCAAAATCAATAACTAACATTCGGAACCTCGTAGATTCTGAATCTGAAGTTGGAATATAAGGTTCTGAATGTTGGTTATTGATTTTGACTTCAAATTCAGAATCTACAAATTCAATTACCCCATTCTAAGTACTTGTTGTTCAACTTTAAAAATATATAAAATTGGTTATGCGACACTTCTGTCCTAGACGTTTATATTCCTATTCTGTAGTTACAACTAATTCACAAGTACTTATTATGCAATCAAAGTTGTAGATTCTAAACCTGAAATCAGAAACTAACCTTCAGAATGCTGCATTCTGAAGACTAACCCCTAATTTTAAGAACATCTAAAATTTCAAAGTTCTATAAAAAATAAAAATCCACATAGAACGACTTTCAAAATAACCATATAAAAATAGTTAAAATAAATTTGTAATTTTCAAAAATTTTTAAATTAAAAAAATCTAATATTAATTACTGTAAAAAAACAAACTTGATCTTTTTCGTCCATTACTGTTAGTTCAATTCCGGCCAATTGTGCAGCATTCATGAAAGAACTTTTTAAAATTTTGGATTTAGATTTAGGAACAGGCACAAGTTGGATTTGCATATGTGAACATTTGTAATTTCTTTCAAAACTAACTAACACATTTCCATCACCATTTGTCATCAATGAAAAAGCATCTTTAAATTTTCTAACTTCATCTCTAAGTTTCTCATCTGCCGTAACCATAGATTGAACATGTTCTACACTTAGTACCATAACGTGATCATTTGTCAACGGACCCTTAGGCATCGCACAATACGCTTTTTCACCAACAGCAACAATCAAATGTCTTTCTGTTTTAACATTCGACAAACAAAACCAACATTTATCTGTTGGGATATATTGTTTAGCCGGTCTATCATCATCGAAACGTTTTCTTTTCCTACCTCCTCGATCAATTGGATCTTCTTCATTCAAATCTGCATTAACATCGAAGAAAAATTGATTTTCCGGTTTTTTTGCGTCTTCTTCTCTTTTTTTTAAAACATATTCTTGCAAAATATCCATATATGGAAATTCCGAAGCATTCGAAGGTTGTGCTGTTAATTCATCTCTAGAAATTTTCCTCATTGGAACTAAATTAAAAGCATATATCCATTTTTCTTTTTCAGAATTCCCAACCGAAGATAAACCGATAAATCTAGTTGTATGTTGAGCCGGTTCGACCAAAACTCGATGATTTCTATAAGGAGTCCTTTCGTAATGACAACCAAGTCCAGCAAAATGGTATCTAGGTTTCAAGCCTGTGGCTAATCTAGAAAGCAATTTCGAGCCTTGAATTTCCCTCATAGGAGTATTTGGAGAAAATTTCGCCACCTAAAAACATTTAAATAAATAAAAATTTAAAAAATTAATTTTTATGTAAAAGTCAAAAAAAATTAAATCAGAAAATTTATTACAAAAATAAACTTTTTTAATTTTAAAGTTTCTAAAAACACCAAAAATCAGTATCGCGATAATTTTGTTAAAAAATTAATTTTAATTTTTTTAATATTTTAAAATTCTCGCATAAAACAAATTAAAAAACTAAATTTCAGAATTTTCAATAAAAATTGATTAATTTTTAAAAAAATCCAAAATTTTAAATCAAAATTAATTAATTTCTTAATTTCCAAAAAACAAATTTTAAAAAATCAAAAATTTCAGTAAAAATTAATTTTTTAATTTCCAAAAAACAAATTTTAAAAAATCAAAAATTTTAAATCAAAATTAATTAATTTTTTTAATTTCGTAAAAATTTTAATTTTTATATAATTAAACAAAACTTACTTCAGCCGGCCATATGGATGTCAGAAGAATATCCACTCCAAGAAATCCACTTTGAGATCTAACTGGCAAAAGTAAATCATCTACATTTTTCTCCGAAAATTCAAATTGTCGATTTGAATCTCCTGTGGCTTCGATTCCACTCATGTAAGCAATCGTTAATCCAGAAGCAGAATTTAAAATTCCTTTTTTTCCTAAATATGTCAAATTCGGCGAAAATTCTGCATTTTCATCTGGATAAAATTGGGACGTAGAAGGACAACATGGACCCAAAATATAGGTCGGAATGAGAAAATTAATTTCACCTGAAGCTATCTTCTGATTCATGATTTGATCTGGACCAAAGAATTCTCCCACACAAACAAGCAAATCAAACGGACCAGATTTCTTGTTCACAATCGTTATTTTTTTAAGAAGTTCTTCGAATTTTCCATTCACGTCACCCACAGCCAGTACTTTGATCGGTTTAGTCGACATCTAAAATAAAATTATTATAAAAAATAGAAACTTTTAAAATTGGCGGTTTTAGAAAATTTTAAAGGATTCTGAAAAGTTTTGAAAATTCTAAAGATTCCAGAAGTTGTTATAAGTTTCAGAAATTTCTAAGGTTTTAAAGCTTTAAAAAATTTTAGAACATTCTATTAATTTGTGAAAATTTCTAGAAATTTTTACGAGGATGTGGAAAATTTCAGAAGTTTTATCGTATTTTTAAAAATTCCTGAAATTCTTATGATTTTAGAAATTTCCATTATATCCTAAAATATCTCTGAAATTTCTACAAGATTTCAGAAGTTTTATCGTATTTTTAAAAATTCCTGAAATTCTTATGATTTTAGAAATTTCCATTATATCCTAAAATCTCAGAAATTTCTACAAAATCTCAAAACTTCTCATCAGATCCTAAAAATTCTTACAGAATTGCAATACTCCAGAATCCTAAAATATTCTACAAAATTCAATAATCTATAAAATACTAAATAAAAAATATCAAATCGAGAGCGATTTGTCCATTTTCAAATAAAAATCAGATTTTTATAATTCATCATGAGCTTCCCGGGTAGTTCCGGGACATTGTTCTATCATTTCTTTCAAAGTATCAAATTTAGCTCCACACCAATGACAATAATTATGAGTTTTTTTGAGGTATTCAACCATAGAATTCAATCTATCAGTCAATTCGTCATCATCTAGATCTTCCAAGTTGACTTCTGGAAGAGATTCTTTTCCGTTAGCATACACGTATTTGATTTCTTTTTCGTCTTCTACTTGGAACCGTCTGCTCCGAAATTTGGAGGATTGGGGTTCTTCATGAATTTCGCCTGTTCTGTCTTTGTAAATCGGCCAGTACCACGACACCGAAGGCATATCCAATCCGATTTGGATGTCCAGCTCTTGACAAGCTTTCCTCATCTTCCATAAATCTCCGGACACCTGTTTGACATCAACTGTTGCCCGTTTTCGTTTTCTGTAATCGACCAAAAGTTCTTCTTGTTTCGCCACTATTTCCTTCATTTGCTTCAGATGAGCTTCTACTCGAACTTTTTGTTCTTCCTTTTCTTCAGTTTCAATCCCGATTCCACCACGTCCTAATTTTACATTGATTTCTAGTGGTTCTGCCAACGCATCGGCTGAAACGTTATATAAAGCTTAAAACATTCTAAAAAGTAAAAATGAAAGTTTTTATATAATCATCTAGATGCAAATTTCTAAAATTAGAGATTTTTGAAGCTTTCAAAGGATTTCAGAAAATCCTGAAAGTTTGGGAAATTTCCGAGTTTAGTAATAGATTGAAGAAAAACTTAAAATTCGAGAACCTTCGACGAGGTTATACAACCTTCCTGAAGCTTTTGAACAATTCTACAAAGTTCTAAAATTTCATAAGTTTCTGAAAATTCAATAAAATTTCAGAAACTTTTCAAAAGATCTAGGATTTTATATAAGCTTCTGAAAACTCGAGAAAGTTCTAAAATTTCATACGAATTTTTGGAAGATTAGAAATTTTTAAATTTTCAAACCGTTCTGAAAAATTTCGAAATTTTAAAAATTTCTGGGAAATTTTAATTTTATAAAATTTAAACTTACATCCTTCTTTTTGTTTCCCTAACGTCATTCCAGGCTTGTATCCCATCTTCGTCAACAATGAAAATCCTCTGGATTCTTCTCCTACAGGTTTCGCCAGGGCTTCTTCTCTCCGGATTTTCTCCAAATCCGCTTTTTTGGGCATGGCCCTCATGGCTTCAGCTGCGGATTCACCTCTGGCACAGATCCCGAGGGCTCTTTTGTGGGCTTGACTTCTGGCGATTCCTAAAAAATCAAACCAAATTAGAAATTTACGTAAAAAATAAAAATTACCTGGTCTAACATCCGGTATAACGCCCAGAATAGATTCCGACATGTAGTCGTCGTCACTGTCAGTCATTTTTACATAAAGTAATATAGGTTATAAAAAATACGAAATAATGTAAAAATCGGAATTTATTTCATAAACGACGTCGAAGACGCAATCTATGGCGTTCTTGGCGTTCTGTGCCCGTTGCTCAGTCGCATTTCGAAAAATTTCATATAAACAGCCATATAAAATTTGCTCCTCTTTGTTCCGCAATATTTATCTCATTTATTTCGTTTTTATATTGATTTTTTTACATTTAAATTAACTCGATATCTCAGTTAATTAAGAAAAAAAGAATTTCAAATTAGTAAAGATTGAAAAAAAGAAAAACAGGAGCAAATGTCGCTGAGGACAACTGCTGTACAGGCCATATAAACCAATTTTTAAGGAAAATAAGTGTTGATTCAGTTTTCAAAAATGCTCAAGTAAATAAAAAATCCAAAGTAAAAGTTTAATTTTTGATGTTCGACACACGAAGATCCAGTTGCGAGATTTGCAAGATTTGTAGATATTTGAATTCGGAATAGAATTATATAATATCCCAAGATTCAGTGAGATTTGGTGTGTGAAAAACAAAATGAATTCCAAATCAACATAATAAACATAATAATCGTAATATTTTTGAGTTCGAGTACATAATTCCGACTTTACAAACAACTTTCTTGGACTTAAGTTCCTGTCATCAATCCACGACCAAAACAAAAATCATACTTCTTCCTTTTGTTCCTGTCTGTGGTAATAATGGTAAGGGTGTCAGTGGTATTGTGACACCTTGAAGCTCCGTGACTAGACGGAAAACCATTGACCTTTTCTATTTAGTGAATTCGAAGCATGTTTATCTTATCATAAGTATAAAACAAAGGACAGTCCCTCATTTGGCATGAGCCAGATTAGGATCTGTTTAGATATGGTTTTGCTCAGAGGATTGACTCTGACACTTCGGTATCGCTTCTCAGAATGTTGGTTGTGGACAGTTTTGGATTTTCCTTCAAGGTTGCTGAAGGTTTAATTCCGTCTTTTATGGCTACATCTACGTTTTACTGTAATGAGTTTAGAAGTAATTCAAACCTCGGATTGAATATCTGACATATTCTCTTCAACCTTATGAATTATCCTCCAAATTTAAAATATTAATTGTAATTAAAGAAATCCATCATCAGCACTGAATAAAAGATAATTAATTTAAAAATAACATTTTTCAAAACGTATTAAATTTTATTAAGCAAATTCGCTTTTATGAAGTAACCGAAAACGACGAAGAAGACCATGATTGACTAGTCAAACAAAATAAATCGAAATTTTTTTATCGTGTAATTGATAAACGCCTACACTCCTGATAAGTCAATGTAATGCTTTATAGTCAATATTCGAAGAACTATCACCAATCACTATTATCATCAACAGACCATATTTTTGTTGAGTTTACTTTTAACTATGTTTGCCTTTGGAAATATAGAAATTCCATTCGAGTTGGATTTAGTAAAAAGAAGTGAAAATATCCCTAACTACAACTTTAAACAATCAAGAAGAGAAATGAATTCGAATACTCCACAAATTGCATTTAAGAACCTCGATGACCTTCTGCGACGTCAGTTTTACAAGCTCTGTCCTCCAGTTCTTCTACGTGATCTCTTTTATACTTCAAAAACAATGAACGAGATCGATTGCCCTAAAACCTACGTTTCTAAAAACACGAAAATAAATATTTTTCCAATTTGGTTTGAATCTGGTATGATTATTTCGATAACGATGTGATTCACGTGTAAATATTTTAGAAAAGCTAGATCCGTCAGCGGTCATTGAAATTAGGGATTCTCTGTATGTCAAGAAATTGAAACCTGGGCAACTTGTTAAATATTTTAAGAATGTCAAGTTCCACCACAACAAAGTCGAGATAGATAACAGTATTTTAAATCCCGAAGAATTCAAGGTCATCATCAATCACAATATCACATATATCCGGTTTTACCGTCCAATTTTCTCCGAAAACCAAACATTGGCGACGTTTCTTGAAAGAATGCCATACTTGGAACACATTGAGTATGAAGATAACAAAAAAGTCCCCAACCTAGCATCAACACTATTCAACTGGGAACAAAAAGCAAAACTAAAGAGTATCAACTTAGTTGGTCCAGTTCCTTCAATTAATAAGTTTCTTGCAAACCCAGAACTACTTGCTAAATTTATGAATCGCCAAGAAGGAGATTTCAAAATATTAGTTCGATGTCAGTATCTCGATACCTGTGATATTGATCCAGAAATCCTGGAATACTTTTCTGAAGACACGTTGAACAATGATAGAACCATATATTTTTATCTGTCCAATTATTGTGCACGAGATTCTCCGCCAAGAATTTTTCACCCGAAAATTGTCTAATCCATAGGTTGAATGTTGGAAATCTTAAATTACCAGGAAAACTTGTGCAGAATTCCAATGAATTTACATTGTTTGCTTATAAAAGCTGTACACTGTTATTTGAAAACTGCATTTTGGTTTTACGGGAATAATGCTGTCAAAAGCAACGATAATGAATCAATTTCATCATTATATGAGGTAGTCAATAGTGCATAAACAAATCTTCTGGGTGAATCATGAAAATTACTCATTATATTGCATAAAAAGCACTCATACAATCTGATTTTTGGTCGATTTTTAGTATCAATTTTTCCTTATCTTAGACGAATCTTTCCTTGATGAAGATAGTTTGTTCTTGTATCCCATTCTTTGCTTTATTAGAGAGGAAAACAAAGTACAAAAAGTACTCTTTGTCCGAAAGCTAAATAGTTTTTTCTGATAAACGTAGTTATCAGAACCATCCTCAGTTCTAAACGTCGACAAGAAATTTCGCTGTTTTCAATGAACTAATCTACAGAACTCAGATTCATTATATACTTCATAAAAATTTCCTTTATTATTAACAATAAAGACAATGATAGATATATCAAAATAAAAACGAACAATCACACTTAAGGAATTTTAATCTGCGTTTCAGTCACAGCATATCGATGACGTAGGGAGACGTAAAGCTGATAAATTTCGAAATAATGTGTCTACGTGGGAAACAGTATTTATCATAAGAACTAAAAGTCATTTTTTACGACTCAAAACGTGGCAATCTATTTTACTGCAGTTTACATAACCCTCCCGATTAATACGGCATTTTTGTATCTGACAGAAACTGTAGAGGACGATTTTTTGAAGCATTTTCAACAGAGATTTTCATTGCAGTCTTTTTCCTGCATATAATACCCATAACAATGATTATAAGACCTAGGAAATGCTCCAAATGCAAACATATCTGTCTTGATACATTGTTCTTATGTCTGCAGCTTATATTTACGATTTCCAAAGCTACGGCAGGAACAGTAAACATACTAAATAAAGATTTCTATTGCTCTATAGAATATAAAACCAATGATCATTAGAATATTTCAACTATGATAACCACTACTTCAAGATATAACGATACTAAATATGCATTCAAAACATATGAGAATTATGCCATAAATTCTATACTCTTCATGGATGTGATAGCAGTGTTAATGGCTACTTATCATGGTAAGGATAAGAAAACTCCTAAGTGAATTAACATTAGTTTTAAATATAAACAAGACATTAGTAATTTGTTTTTTAGAAATGCTGTAATTGCAGTTAACATCATGAATGAGTTTTCCAACAAAGCATCTAAAGGAACTAGTTTTGATGATATTTCTACAATTTACGAATCTTCAAAATCTGCAGGAATTGTTCCCCACATTCCTTCATTATTTTTAATTTCAACACGTGAACTTCCAGCTCCTTACGATTTCGTTTCTAGTCTATGAAATCATCTGTTTTCACTCTATCGCGTGTAACAAAGTTAAGAATTGAAACCTCATATTCAGGATCTCTTAAATTTAAATTTAAATTTATTTTATGTTTTATTGAGCAAATTATTTATTAATGATCCTCTAATACTGTAAATATGAGTTTAATAAGGATAAAATTCAGCATTTCTTTAAACAATGAATTTAATGGTGTGCAATATTTCTGAATCAGACTAGTTTTAAATATGAAATATTAGGTTGAACGTTATTTCACAGTTAAATTAGAAAAAAACATAATATGAAAGTTAGAGAAACGTTGGTGAATTCAAAGCTCAAGTTAATTATTATTCAATGGTTTCTCGTCATTTTTTCCTTAAATTCTAAACCAAGAGACAAAAACTGTTTTATTCTCTTCAACTAAAGAATTATCCTTCTTGAAATCATTCTATTTCACCTCGTTCAATGAAAACACTTCAACATTACTAAGCTTTATTTAGAAACAGTTGATACTAATTGTTAAACACTTTATAATTTCAGATATTTTATAAAAGTATATGAAACATTGATATTGGTGATTATTTTAATATCCTTTTGAAGAGTACCGTAACTTCAAGATCAGTTCATAACGTTATATAAAATCTCATGTTATTGAAATATATCTTACAATAATATGGAAACCAAAGTCATCAACTGCGTAATTCCACATTAGGGAGCTTGCCTAAAATACGTAAGGCTTACATGGCACTTTTCTAGAACCCCCTCCCCCTGTAAGCCTTACATATTTTAGGCAAGCTCCCTTATGTGTTCCTTCTAACGGTTGATAACGCCCAGACACTCCTGTTTCGGTAAACAATGTCATGCAACACTCCCATTTTGTGTTCAACAACTATTAAAATGTTTTATTACCAAGCACGATTGGGATTGCTCAGGTTCTTATATCCTGATTACAAAGAGGCAGATTAGTCACGATTTATGAAACAGTCTGGCTAAAACGTCATTTTTTGAGAGTGCAGAGAAATAAGCGTATTTATATGAGCTAATATTCAGTGGAAATTTATTTTAGAAAAAAGACGATACGTGTTGTTCCAAAATGACAAAAGCTGTGATGAGAGTCGAATATTCTTTCTTCATACTTCTCTTTTGTAAGTTATGGTACTATCAAAAAGTCAATACAGAACTGAAATTACTTTCAGTCATATCATCATCAAATGAGGTGAAAATAACATCAACTCCAGCAACATGTGGCTCAAAGAATCTTCCATATTCCCTTTCTCCAGGAGAGGTCAGAATGTTCCAATCCCCAAGTTATCCAAAGTCAATAAGTACCGGAACCACAAATAACACAATTCCTTGCTCTGCTTCATTCACTAGAGCAGATAACACTGGGAATCTGTTGATCTATCTTGTTAATGGAAATATGGGGAATTTTGTTTTTCAAAATGCAGTTGAAATTGATTATTTTAATAATTTCGAAAGTAATGGATATACGTAAGTTTTTCTACTTCCTGCTTAATAAAATCTGCTTTTAGAACGTACAATTCTATCGGAATGAGAAACAGAATCTTCTATGGGGAGAACAACCCAAATATTGCCTTCCATTTTGGACCACAATCGGATATTGTTGATTGGACAGCGTTTCAAGGGCTTGTCTATGCTCCAAGCAATCCAAAGTTGGTTTCAAATTGTCTTCTTACTGGGGAATCCTTCAATCTGACGGATAGTACTCAGATTATCCCGATTTTCGCTTATGGAAATCTATCCACACAAGAGGCAGAGCTCTGTACATGGAGCTTCAACATTCCGTCCGGATACAAACTAAAGGTTGTTATTACCTCATTAAATTTATATACATTAGAGACATTGAATGTCGCTGGAGCAATTAATAATGCTATCAAAGAAGTTGGAAGTTATGTTGTTGAAGGGCAACAAGTTCAAGTAATTTACAATAAGCATCATGTCTATTATTCTTTTTATCCACAGTTTTATGGGTTTGAAGGGTATGTAACTCTTGTTAAATCTCAAAATCCAGTAAAAAAATCTTGTCAACATGTTTCAAATAATAATCATGTCATTTATTCGAATTTCGACAAAGATCATGGGTATTCTAATAACATGGTGAGTAGGTTTATCGAGAAGTAACTTCTTACACCGATTTTAGATTTGCGAACAGCCATTGATTGCGGATTTCAAAAAGATTTATTCTATTGTCTTTACCAAGGGTTATTATGAACGGTATTCTGATGTTATTCAAGTTAAAGATTCCAAAAATACGGTCTATCCATTGAATGTTGGAACTACCTACTACTATGAACCTTCATCGAATGCGAAAAAGGATTATTTGACATTTACCTCCGATGGCAGTGTTTTCCAAGGTGGATTCGAACTTCTTCAGACTCCTAAAGGTAAGGATTTAATTACAAAGAGTAAACTTTAGAAATGTTTTTAGACTGCACTTGTTACAACAAACCTTTGGTTGCTCCTTGCAATACCGAGACTAATAGTGGGTTTACCGGAGATGGATCGGACTATGGATACTGTAGCAATGCAAATTGCAACATTTCTGTAAGCATAATCAAAATTCATAAGTTAACAATGGGGATATTTTTTTAGATCGTTGTTTCCCCGGATTGTCCAAACAAAATGATTTTTGTCAATCTGAGCATATTATTCAGAGAAAATGGTAAAGATTCACTTACAATATATGGAGGCCAGATCCCGGTAACTTATCTTTCAAATTTATCTACTCCGATAAGTGCTTCTTATGGCTTTCTTCCTCATACTCCAGTTACTGTAAGATTGCATACAGGGCCATCTCCATCTACTATTTATAAATCCCCCACTGTTTACATGACTTTGAAAACTTTTGCTCCACCAAAGATGACCAAAATCACTTTACCTGAGGGGGACCCAGTGTTTGGACTGGATTTGTCAAAGAATGGTATTGGCTACTACAATGTGTCTGTTCCTAAAGGCTATAAATTGGATGTGTCGATGGCTTTCAACGAGAATATTGATGCTGGATACAATTACTTCGACCTCTACGATGGAACACAATATGTAGGAACGTGAGTCTTTCGTTTTGCGAAAACAAAAATTCATCTCATAATGGATACTGTAGTATTTATGAAGATATACTAACGGATTCCAAAATTTCTTCAAGGATGGAATGAGGACTTTATAAATTTAATGGAAAATTAAATTCTGAGAACAATTTGTTCCAAATCCTCCATAGAATTTTGCACTTTTTTGATTTTATCTCTTTTCTTTTAAATCATTCCCTTTCAGTCTTAGTGCTCTTCACTACCCTGACAGCACTAGAAAGTATATTCCTCGTCGGTATCAGTCTCAATCGGGATACTTAATTGTCGGCAGTCCCACCAACCAGACTGCTAATGTAATCATTTTCTTCCGAAACATCATCAGTCATGCGATGGAGTGTCCAGATGAAAACAACATTTTCCAATTAAACGGAGCTTATCCTACTGGAGAAACGAACTTCATAGCAAAAGGAGGAAATAACGGGAATTGTATGTACACGATTCTGAATTACCCTTCCAAAAGTCTTCACATAACTAAATTAGAACCGAATATGAGTTCTAAAATCTTGTTTGTGGCTGGAGCTGATAAAAGATCCCCTTTATTTTCTTTTGACCAAAATTCGGCTTCTGAATGGAATGCTGTGAACTTGAAGGGAATGTTCAATTCTTTTGTCATTTCGATAAATAATACACTAACAGTTGGGATCATTGATAGTGAATGTAAGTTGTTTTCCAAAGAAGACTGATTTTTAACTATTTAAGAAGTTATTTTAGATGACAGAAGTAATTCTGATTCAGGCATTTCCTTCTTCCACGGGGTAGTCTATTCTGAGAGTTATGGTTACCCATATGCTCCTTCTCACCCTAACGGAATCACTTTACCAACAATCACTTTCCCTAAAATGTCAAAAATTCAGTTCACCTGCAAGTTTCTCGATTTGAGAGATGGAGAAGAGGTGACTGTGTCTGGAAATAAGTAAGTCTTGAATGTTTTATCAATAATAAAGTTGGTAACTATTTTAGAGTGACATCCATCGGACAAATCATAACAATCAATAACAATACAGCTGATATTGCGTATGTATCAACTATCGTTGGAAAACGAGGATTTTTGTTGGAATTTACTAGTGCAGCTGAGTACTTTGGAAATCCAATTCGAATTGGTTTATCATTGATTCTATCTTTTCTGTTTTTGTTTTTTTCCAAGTAACACTGATCAGCTTCTCGATTCACTTCTCATGAATTTAAAATAAAGTTTTACTTTTATATCCACAGTATACTAATGACGCAAAAGAACATCAGCCCGAAGAAATCGTTTATACGATGAACAATATTCTAAATTTCTTGTAAATAGGTTTTTCAAAAATTAACTGAGAAATCACTATCAGTTTTTTATTTATCAACAAGTTTAAGCTACGTATATTAGTAAACATAGCCTTTTAATCCTTCCAACCCCAGTCAAAAGTCAAACAAATATCTGTTGAGTCATGATTAACAAAAATAAACAAAGTTCCTCATTGAAATTCTCAAAAATTTACGACAGGGATAAACCTCAGTATTTTAGAAATTCCATTTTTGTTTTTTAAAACCTTTTTGTAAAATAATTCTATAATGTTACTTCTGTATTCGATTTGACAATTCTTTCGAAATTCACGAAAAATAATAGAATTAAATATCCTTACAATTATGTATTTTGCTGTCCATGGTTTACGATTTTGATGACTCATGACGAAATAAGCATTATTCGTTTTTTGAATAGGAACTCTTATCAAATTGATACGTCGCACACGGTTTTACTATCAACACGTGGAAACTCATGAGTAACCAACATTATTATTATATGCGTTGGGTTTACACTTAATTTTCTATATATTGAAATTTTAGAAATGCGTATCAATTTAACACTAGCCAGAAATTCTACGCTTGTTCCTGAGCGCAACTTTAAACAATCAAGAAGAGAAATGAATTCGAATACTCCACAAATTGCATTTAAGAACCTCGATGACCTTCTGCGACGTCAGTTTTACAAGCTCTGTCCTCCAGTTCTTCTACGTGATCTCTTTTATACTTCAAAAACAATGAACGAGATCGATTGCCCTAAAACCTATGTATCTTGGAGCACAGAAATTAGAAACGACCAAATTGGCAATTATTCAGGTAAAGTTATTTCGATGATAATTCTATCCTTATATTGGCATTTCAGTAAAAATAAATCCATCTGCAGTAATTGAAGTTAGAGGTTACCTATATATCAATTCCTTGGTGCCGGGAGATATTACTAAATGTCTGAACAGTTGTAAATTCTACCACACTCGATTAAACTTTCGTCGTACTTGTCTAAATACAGAAGAATTAAAAATTATTTTCAATCCAAATGTGACAAATATTGTGTTCGATGACCCAATTTTCTCAGAAGATCAAAACATGGCAATGGTTCTTGAGCGAATACCGTATTTAGAACGCATTACGTATCAAAATTTCCTCGACATTTCGGATCTAGTACTAACATTGTTTAATTGGGAACAAAAGGCTAAACTAAAAAGAATAGATTTCTTCTACCGAGGGCCTTCACTTAGCCATTTTTTGCTGAAATCAGAATTAATTGCCAAATTCATGAATCGTCAAGAAGAGAATTTTAAAATAGAAGTTCATTGCTGCAATTCCCACAACTATGATCTGAATTCAGAAGTTCAGAAGTACTTTTCTGAAAAAAAAGATATATGGGACAATGACAGATTCTTAATATTCGGAAATACTCCCGCAATAAAAGATAAACTAATTTTCCACTTAAAAGTTATTCCACCTACGGACCGATCACAAGACGATGGGTGGATCGTCAATATAACTTCAACATGGAGGAGTTTACTGAACTTTTTAAGGATTAAACATTATTCATAAAACTCATGTCACACGCTGTCATCCTATAACGTAAGACACTTCTGGATTCAGAAATTCAAATTCAAAATACTATTTATTCTATTTATTCCCATATCGCACACTCAAAGTTCACAAACAATACTAAAGTTAAACCCTTGTACCTTTGATCCAACTCATCCGTCGGTGTGAGTCTTCTGTTTCTAGGACCTTGGGATTCTGTTTATCATCTAGCTTGTCTTTGGTCAACCGGGCCTCTAATGAGAGATATGCAGAGGGCTTCGCTTCTTTAGCCTACAAGCAGCTGCGGGCTAGGCTTCTAGCTGCCGGTCTTCGATCGGGAATAGAACCCAGGTCTCGTGAATTTGAATTCACATGTACTACCATTGTACTATCCGGGGACATATTGAAAATACTTTCTATCAAAATACAGATAATCAATCTATTTCATCATTATGTGAAGTGCACAACAGTACATAAATGGTGTTCGGATAAAATTGAACAATATTCATCTGTTTCCAGTTTTGTTATTACTTCTAATTTATGGCCATCTTGTGATACCAAATAAAACTTTCTTTTTAGGAATAACTTTCTGAAAAGTGTAATCTGTGTTTCTTCCGATGACACGGACATTCGAGAACAAATATTGGAATCATTGTGTGCAATTGGTATAAAATGTGTAGTCTTTTTTGTGTTTTTAAAGCTTCACTGATCTTGAATCAAATACGAATTGTGTTTCATTTCCTTCTTTTTCTCTAACAAGAGAAAATGCTTTGATATCATGCAAAATTGGTTGTCAAAGAAAATCGAACATTTTTGTGTTAGTGAAGAAGAATTATCAAGTTGTTTTTACCGAGCTAAAAGTGTAAAAAACAATAGCAATACATTATTTTATAAACTGAAATGTATTTCGTAATTTATTATTAACATATGGATTTTTTAAAATTTTCAGAAGCTTCAAGAACTTTCGATTTCACATACTGGTTTAAAATTTTATCACTGTCTTCTGGAAGATTTTAGAATCTCCTGCAGAATTTTAGTGATTGAAAAACAGCAATTTGAAATTTGGTAAGCAGTTCGAGTGCTGCATACAAAGTACTTTTTTTAGCACTTTATCGAACGTTTTTCAAAGCAATTACAATATAGGATTTACAACATTATATACTCAAGTTTGGACTCCTCTATTGTTCGCTTGCATTCGCACATCTCAACCTTCTTGATTATCTTGAGGGAAATCTTCTCTTACTAAGATCGTCTTCAGGGAATCCTTCCTCTTACTAAGTTCGTCTTTTTGGTCCTTCTGACCTTGCTTCTTTCTTTGATGAGTGCATCTTCGCCATTTTGTAGTCAGATTGTGGCTGGCAAGACCTGGATCTGCAGTCTTCGGCCGGGAATCGAACCCAAGTTTCGTAACTTTACTGTCACGTATACTACCATTGTATTACCGAAGCATACAAAGTACTAATTTACTTTTTATTGCACTTGGCAAATTTTAAAATCCTTGAACTTTGTTATGAATCTGATGAGAACATCAAACCTTTTCAATGATCTAATCAATTTCTTTTTATCGTTCAATTGCAATAAATAAACACATCGTGTTATCGTTCATATAAATGGGAAATGACCTTCAAGTCTTCACTTTTTGATACAAAAGTTCAGTTAACGAATGTCGGATCTTGGCGTTGTCTTCGTCTTAATCAGTCTAATTCCAATTTATTATTTTTTGAGATATTTGTGGGAATTGTTAAAATTAGATGATCTGGAAAATCGAGCGGTGTTCATCACCGGATGTGACTCTGGATTCGGCAGAGCTTTGGCTTTGAAATTGGCCAAAAATGGATTACCGGTTTTTGCTGGATGTCTGACAAATGAGGTTTATTTTGTAATTTAAGTTTTAATAGAATTAATAATACAGGGAACAAAGAGTTTGGAACAAGAAACTGCCGGATCGGAAAATCAAATAAAAACGGTCTTGGTGGATGTGAGATCAGATGAATCCGTTTTTGCTGCAACTAAATTCGTTAAAGAAAATTTGAAGCCGTCGCAAAGTGAGCTTTTATATAAACTAGAATTTCCCAAATTTCAACAGAAACTTTCCGAGTTACCTGAAAACAAGGACATTAATATTTTTACATGATTTTCAAAATCCGTGTAAATAGAATTTTGGAACAATTTCCATCTTTTACAATAATATTAATTTATCTAAATAACTTTCCTCTTCAGACCTCTGGGCAATTGTCAACAACGCCGGGATTGCCTATTTCCAAGGACCGAGTACTTGGGTTTCAATGACAGCTTATCAAGATACGATCAATATTAACACAATGGGGATCGTCAGAGGAGTTCATGCCTTCCTTCCGCTTCTGAAGCAATCCAAGGGGAGAATCGTGACAGTCACTTCGGTACTCGGACGTGTCTCGACGCCTGGCTCGGGTGCTTATGCGATATCCAAGTTCGGGGCTGAGGCCTACATGGACTGCATAAGAAGAGAACTGAAGCCTTTCGGGATCACTTGTTCCATTCTGGAGCCTGGGTTCTTCAAAACAGCTGTTATTCCGCTGGATAAACTGAGACCACAAGTAGATGCAGCATGGGACAGATTGAGTGAAGAAGAGAAATCGGTTTATGGAGAAAACTTTAAAGAACAACTAATTAATATCTACGTTTGGTACCACAATAGCAGTGCTCCCATCGACTGGGTCGTCAATGACTACTACCACGCGATCACGGCCAGATTCCCGAGACTTCGATACAGATCTGGATGGGACAGTCTCTTCTACTACATTCCATTGGCCTTCCTGCCGACCGAACTCGGAGATTACATCATAAGTAAACTCATGGTTAGCAGCACCTCTATTATCGTCAAGAACAATTAGAAATGAGAATAATTCGATCTATATAAAAAGTTTAAATGATGTTTAAAATTTGTTCTAGTCAAGATGACTGATATTCGCATGAACAAACATTTAACACCTTTCAATTTACAAAGCATAAACATCTTTTCTGCTGTCCGGATAGAGTTGAACTGGGAATTTGGAAAGTAGATAATAATGATAGAAGAAATCATGTGTGCATAACAAGAAGGAGCTTAGTGATATTGTTATAATAAACCGAATTCAACCCATCAGATAGTCTGTAAAACTTATAAAGCACTGTTTTTTGTTTCTTATAGTTCGTATATAAAACAATCATGTATATGAGAAATGTTGTAATAAACAATATAATTACTGCTCCTCTACATATACAATTTTCACAAATTATTTTCATTGTTGGTAAAATGTTTACTGAAATTAATAAAGTTATAAATTTCTAAAATGCTATTACAAATAGTTAATTATAGAGAAGGAATGATTTGAATTTGGTTTTAATTTTATTATTAAATTATTATTCTTATGTATGAAAATTGAATAAATGATAATTATCTAAAATAAATCTAAAAAATATGTAATTTATCTCCGATGCATTTTTCTTTGCTATTTTTAAACGCTGAAAATTTTTCTTGTATAATAATCAAAATCTTTTGTACATGATCAGGGTGTCCAGATATGAAATTAAAAATTTCTCTGGACAATGGACAGTACAATTCTTATATTCTTTAAAACTATTGTCCAGGCAAAATTTCAATCAAATTTCTACTGCTGTAAAGTATATAATCCTCATGAAACTCATTTTCATGACTAGTTTTCTTCATTATTCTGCCGAATTGCGTATGTAGATCTCAAAGCACCCAATTGATTTCCAAGGGGAAGATATCTTAGAAGATAAATCAGATTTCTTAGAAGATAGGTCAGATCTTCCTAGTGAAATTCGATCCTTTTTCTTCCGGCGAAATTAGCGGGGTTCTCCCATCGGTAACGGCCGACAAACATCCCTTGAACCTTTCTTTTATTAAAGGAGAATGTTAACTCGGATTATTTCGAACAAGAGACACACTTTCCGTTTGAGAATCGTCGAACCAGCTTATCCTTTCATTTTGTTTTGTTTTAGCTTAATTTGCGAAAAAAATGCATTATTTTAGTCTATTTTTTACAAGTGCTTATGTCAGCTTTTTGTGATGCTGAAAATATAAAAAGCAGCGAAAAATGAAATTTTAGTCGAAATCAGAACGAGAAGGGTGAAAACTTTGGTTGCGTACTTTTAGATGGAAAATATACACCTTTATCGGAATAATACGACATTGGTGTTTCTCCTTCAATGCATACACAAAAAAGTATATTAAAATGGCTCCAATGTATCAGATACATATATTTAATGTGTTGATATATTATATTCAATACACCGATATCAGCTTAATATATCGGTACACTGAATACAATATATCTGATACATTAGAGTTCTTTTAACGTATCTATACTTTATATTCAATGCACTGATATCAGCTTAATATATCGATACATTGAATACAATATATCTGATACATCATAGTTCTTTTAACATATCTATACTTTATATTCAATGCACCGATATCAGCTTAATATATCGGTACATTGAATACAATATATCTTATATATCAGAGTTCTTTTAACATATCTATACATTATATTCAATGCACTGATATCAACCTAATATATCGGTACATTGAATACAATATATCTTATATATCAGAGTTATTTTAACATGTCTATACATTATATTCAATACACTGATATCAACTTAATATATCGGTACACTGAATACAATATATCTGATACATTATAGTTCTTTTAACGTATCTATACATTATATTCAATGTACCCATTTTTTGTGTGCGGAAATGACTGTTCATTAAAGGAGAAATGCCAATTTCAAAGAAGAGGCGCATTTTTCGTTTAACATCCATCAAAGGAATTTTTTAAATTTTGTTAAATTTTACGTAAAGTTGAATTGCTCTTTATTATTTTTAATATAAATATTTATTCTAACTTATATCGGTACTAAAAATATAAAAAGTAGAATTAAAAAATTTCTAACAGGTTCTTGAAGAGAAAATTCATCTTTGTCAAAAATAGGATGTTGTGGAAACTTTTACGATTTTTCAGAATCCAGTTCTGATATTTTCAAAAACCTTACGAGAATTTTTGGAACACTAAAATCCACAGGAAACTTTCGGAGTGAAAAAGTTCGAAATGTTCTAAAATATTATGGAAATTCGTGTCGAAACAATTTCCGTTTGTGATTTTTAAAATAATATTGATTTCGAAATTAGCATCTTTTCAACATTTCGAAGCTCGACAAACCAAAAAGGTTCTTAATCTAACCAATATTTTGAAATTAGTTTTGGTAGTTTTTTGCTTCCATTGTCTCTTGCCTCAGGGCTCATTAGTCAAAATTGAGCGAGTAAATCCCTTCCTCCAGTGAGCATGAAATTGTTCTTCCAAAGAATTTCAAAGAACAAAGAAAAAGGAAATTTTTCGAGAGTACCGATGATACTCTTCCAAAAAGCGAATTTTTTTCGGTTTTGAATATTTATGAGTTCACGTTAACTCAGTTCAATCCGGAAAAGCTCTGAATTTTTATTAAAGTAGATTTATTTGAAGAGAAGTTTTCGACGTTTTAGGGAAACAGAATATATTCGACAACAATGACTTGAGTTCGCGATCCGATCGGTGAAAACCACTGCCATTTACTCTTTTATTCCATTGTTGACAGCTATCGGCGAGAAAGTTGATCCGTCGCGGACAGTTGACCAACAACCATTATGGCCATTTTTGGTCAACGTCCTTACAATTTTCTCCATTAAGTTCATACTATTGTAAAAATAGGAATGTTCGTCACGAAATCCTTAAACTTTGTCTTGTGCGGATTTCTAGAACTTTCTACTTGAAACCGATGGATATAATTTCATGAATTTTTAATTATATTTTTATAAAAATCAAAAATGTCTACGATGAACTTCTGGAAAATTACTTTTACAAAATTTCTGGAATTCTAGTTGAGACAAAAACGTAAATTTCAATATCTGTGCCATTTCGAGAACTTCTAAAATCATCCAATAAGCTTCAAACAGTCTTGTAATTCCATATAGTATTGCGTAATCTTATCCAAATACCATTATCGAAGATGTCCATTTAAGTGCTTTAGGAAGTTTTTAAAACAAAACTGGTTACCTGCTTCCGCAATGCCCCGAGGATCTTCTTTTGTCCGTTTTTCTGTTTCTCTTGTTTTTGGAGTCCTTGAAGCTCAAGAATCCTTATTTCAAGAGCTCTATTCATTGTCTGCTTTGTCCAAACAATCCATGTCCAACTTATGAAAACTTTTTTCAAATTGCTAATGACGCAGATCCTACGTAAAAGCCGGTTCCGTCCTTGATAGATATCTAATTGAAGAACAATCAAGTTTTTTTGGGATTTTTCTGGATCTATTTAAATCATTAAGCGTATTTGATTTAATCGCAGTTAGCTATTTCCGACGCGAAGTGATTTTTTAAATAATTTTTTTGTTCATCAAATGCACGAATTAACTCGTTATTGTTAAACTTTCTTAGGTACGGTATTTGGATAAAATTATAAGACTAATAATTTTAGAAAGTTTCGAAATGTAGTGAATGTTTATAAAAGTTCCAGAATTTCATATATATTAAGTCCTAAAATTCCTAATTTGTACTAAAAGTTCCATAATTTCATATATATTAAGTCCTAAAATTCTTAATTTGTACTAAAAGTTCCAGAATTTCATATATATTAAGTCCTAAAATTCCTAATTTGTACTAAAAGTTCCAGAATTTCATATATATTAAGTCCTAAAATTCTTAATTTGTACTAAAAGTTCCAGAATTTCATATATATTAAGTCCTAAAATTCCTAATTTGCACTAAAAGTTCCATAATTTCATATATATTAAGTCCTAAAATTCCTAATTTGCACTAAAAGTTCTAAAGATTTTTATTAAAGAATTTTTTTCAGAATTTGTGTCAAGTGTCATGGGTAACAACGAAGCGATAGGGTTATTTCTGGTAATTCCGTAGTAAAGGCCTGAAAATAGTAACATATGCTCAGATAATTCAGAACCAAGTTATCACTATCGAAAACTTTTTTATTTCCATCTTGATAAAAAACATTTTTTATTATATAAAAATTATACATTTCGTAATGAGCATAATTCACTGTACTTGTTAAGTAAGGTATTATTTCTTAACTTTTTATTCAGAACAAATATTCCTACTTTTTAATGAATAATTTTCACTTTTTTGAAATCATTTAAAAAGACTAGTTATTACATTTTAAAATTATTTTATGTTTATTTGTCTTTCATAAAACTTCTATGATGGCTAATCCCTGAGGCCGGATTTTGGTTGTCACGTTTGACCGAATTTCCAAGATGAGAAGATTGCGCCTTTGAAATCCAGAAATTTCGAATCAACTTGAAATATTTTCTTTCTATGGAAACACGAAATCATAAGAGCATTCGGGCGGAAACCCCTATAACGGACTATTTGAGTACATTGAATTCTATTGCGGATTGATTCCTTTTTTCCCAAATTGTCAAAATTCCCTTTTTTTGTCTGAGGATTGTTTGTCAACTTGTGGTACAGTTTCCGGTTGATCTCCCGTCTCTGGAACGACTTGTATCGAGTCTTTTCTAATCCAAGGAATACGTTTTCATCCGAGTTCTTTGGAGATTTCACTTATCTAATGTAAACTTTTAAATGATCTAGGATTTGATCTTAATACAACAAAAAAGTGCTCGTTTTTGAGCGACGATATAGCGGATTTTAACGTAATTTTTACTTTCCTCTAGGATTCGTTCGGCGGAGTTTCCCTCCGCAACAGATTTATCCTACAACAAACACATCTCTAACAATGATAGAAAATTGGAAAAACAACTAAATTGCGAACTACCAATGTTGGAATTGATTTTACTGTTAGTTTGCTTTTGACGCGAAATTACATCCGTGCTTGAAGAGGAATAAACTAAACATCATCTTCAACTTCACGACAGGAGTTGAATCTGGTTTTTTAGTTTGTTTTTGGAGTTAAATATTACCGGCGTTTAGGAACAAGCGAACTCATCATGATCTTCGGACTTCACGATGGGGATTTTTCTGCTTTTTTAGTTTGTTTTTGGCGTTAAACCGTACTAGTACCTAAGAACAAGCGGATCTATCATGATCTTCGGGAACTTTGTAGTAGGAAAAAGTTTCAATCTCTTAGTTCGTTTTTAGCATTAAACCGTACTAGTACCTAAGAACAAGCAGATCTATCATGATCTTCGGACTTCACGATGGGGATTTTTTTGCTTTTTTAGTTTGTTTTTGGCGTTAAATCCTGCTAGTACCTAAGAACAAGCGGATCTATCATGATCTTCGGGAACTTTGCAGTAGGAAAAAGTTCCAATCTCTTAGTTTGTTTTTAGCATTAAATCCTGCTAGCACTTAAGCATCAGCAAACTTAACATGATCCTTAGGAAACTTTACTGTAGAAGTTAATTTTATTTCTCGGTTATTTCGGGCGCGAAATTTTATTCATGCTTAAAAATGAGCGAATTGATCGTGATTTTCAAGGACCTTGTTGCAGGAGTTCACTTTGCTTTGTTAAATTGTTTTTGGCGTGAAATTCTACACGTACTTGAGAATGAACAAACTTGTCATGATCCTCAAGTTTTGTCCGATAGGAGATAGCTTCACTTTCTTCGGCTATTTTTAGTGCAAAATTCCGTTTGCGCTCAAAAATGAACGAACTTGTCAAGATCTTGAAAAAGTTTCGTAACGAGAGCTAACTTTGTTCTTAGATTGTTCCAGATTGCACTTAAGAATAGTTGTAGTTATTGTGATCATCAGTAACTTTCGTTGTAGGAGTTGATTTCAATTTTTTTTGATTATTTTTAGCGCAAAATTTCACTTTTGCTTAAAAATAAACTTGTCAGGATCTTGAAGGAATATTGATTTTTTCTCAGATTGTTCTTAATAGTAGTTTTTAATTACATTTGAGAACAATCAAGTTTATCGTGATCATCAGTAATTTTCGCTGCAGGAGTTGACTTCTCCCTCTCTAATTATTTTTCGCGATTGAAGATAAACGAACTTGTCACAACCTTTGAAGATTTCACAGTAGGGATTAACTTTGTTCCTAGATCGTTTTTGATTGTGGTTCCTAATTATAGAGTGGAATCTCGATATAACGCACCCAGGCTACAAGGTACCCTCAATATAAGACACCCCAGGCTATAAGGTACCCTCAATATAAAACACCCCAGGCTATAAGGCACCCTCAGTATAAAACACCCCAGGCTATAAGGTACCCTCAATATAAAACACCCCAGGCTATAAGGCATGGTTCCAATGCGTTAGTTTGGCCCGCATAAAAATTTGCGAAAATTTAAGGAATTTTAGTCATATTCGACCCTCGATATAAGACACCCCATGATATAAGGCACGATTTGTTCGGTCCCTTCAGGGTGCCTTATATCGAGATTCCACTGTACTTGAAAAGAACAAAATTTATCGTGATCATCAGCAATCTTCGCAGTAGGAGTTGACCTTGCATCCCTTAATAACCATCTTTTATGTTCCTATTATGTTCAATTTGACAACATAATTGCTGTCATGATCGTCAGAAGTTTTGCGACGAGAATTAATTTTGCTTTCCGTGACAAACAAAAAGTCGCAAAACTCCGCTCGTGGCAGCAGGTCCAATGAGAAGGCCACTCGAGATTCACTTCACACTTTCTCAGATTTCTCGCGCGATCCCGCTCTTTCCGTCGATTTTTCGATGAATTTTGACTTTTTGGCCGATTATTATGAGAAAATAAGTCAATATCGTGAGAACTTAATTTCATCTTCTAATGTAGTTTTTATAACTTTAATCGAACAATTCAGTTTTTTTTTGTTTTGACTGAATAAGCTTCTATATTCTAGGGATTTGGAAAGAATTAACTTTTTTCTTTGTTGATCTAGTGGCGGAAATCACAGAAGTAAACTTTCCGGAAAATTCAACTGACTTGACCCAAAATAAAAGGAAAAAAGTTAACTGCTTCCGATTGACTCTTTTTTCCTTTTTTAAAAACTTTTAAAAGGTCATTCAATTCCGGTTTACACTTGGCATTCGGGAGGTTTTGTGTCTTAGATAGAATTAGACAAACGGAGCTCAAGGTTCTGTGTTTACCCCAAGTTCTTTTTTCTTAGTGTTTATCCCGTACTATGCAAGGTTCGCTTACAATATCGCGCGGAAATTACAAAAATAAGACTGCTTAAATTTGATAATCATGATTATAAATATTCTTGATATGATTGATTCCTTCTTGATGATCGACTTCTCGTTCACCCCAGATTCTTCTTCTTTTTCTTAGTGTTTATCCTGTACTATGCAAGGTTCACTTACAATATCGCGCGAAAATTACAAAAATAAGACAATGCTTAAATTTGATAATCATGATTATGGATATTCTTGATATGATTGATTCCTTCTTGATGATCGACTTCTTTTTCTTAGTGTTTATCCTGTACTATGCAAGGTTCACTTACAATATCGCGCGAAAATTACAAAAGTAAGACAATGCTTAAATTTGATAATCATGATTATGAATATTCTTGATATGACTGATTCCTTCTTGACGATCGACTTCTCGTTCACCCCAAGTTGACTGGCCAATTACCTGTCGATCGGTTATGATGGAAGGTTCCATTGTCCTTCAATCATCTCTCGGACAGTTCCGGACTCCATTAGTCTTTTGGGATTTCACGCGGTGACCTAGATTGTTATTTACGCTTTTATACTTGTAATGTTGTATTTTTTGTAGTCAGTTACAAAACTTGCGTTATTTTGTTTATATTTTTCGAAAGTTAAAAAGCGAAAAAAATAGTTTTGAAGATTTCTCTTATGATTTTCGAATAAGATTACAATGCACCAAGGATGTTTTTGAATTTTCCTGATCCATTGGATGTTGTTTGGAATTTTAGAAACCATGTAAAAAATAAATTTTACAGTTTTTTAACTGGACATTTCTGAAGATTTTTGTGGAATTAATTTTTGTAAAATTTTTAATTTTTAAAATTTTGAAAATACGAAATTTTATTGTTTTCGGTCTTAATTGGAAAGTTTCAAACATTCGTGTCGAGACAATTTTCTATAATTTTTTATTAAAGATTTCTGTTTTTACAATGTACATAATAATTTTTAAATTTTACAGAATCATGTAAAAATTGAATTTTGCAATTTTCTATCTTGATAGGAAAACTTTTTTCTTGTCGAGACAGATTTTAAAATTTTTCATTGATTTTTTTTATAATTGTGTGATTTTAAAACTTTGCGAAATCACGTGGACGAAAAAATCTGTTTTTTGCGACGTTAACTGAAAACTTCGAAAAACACGATTTTTTTTATAATTTGATTACAGAAATTTTTTTAAAAATAATTTTGAAATTTTACAAAATCTCAGAAGTACTAAGTTCCACAATTTTTGGACTTGACTGAAAAATTCGAAAATTTTTATTGAAACAATTTTCGAAATTTTATAAAAATTCAAAATTTTTTAATTTTTCGAAATTACTAAAAATTTAAATTTTATATTTTTAGCCAACTAAAAAAATCCGAAAATCCACGTCAAAATGATTTTTGGAATTTCGTCATCAAAATTTTTATTTTTTTTATTTTACAAATTATTGAAAAAAGGAATTCGATAATTTTTCTTTTTCACAATAAAAAATGTCAAAATCTGTACTGAGATATTTTTTCAGCTTTCCTCGGAAAAGGATTTCTATTTTCGTAACAATGTGATATTTGACCTTCCAGAACCACCTAAACCTTAAATTCCGCAATTTTTGTTTTAAATAAAAATGTTTCCAAATTTGTGTGGATTTTTTTTAAAATTTATATTTTTATACGAGTAGTTTAGCACTTTATCGAACGTTTTCAAAGCAATTACAATATAGGATTTATGACATTATATACTCAAGCTTGGACTCCTCTATTGTTCGCTTGCATTCGCGCATCTCAACCTTCCTGATTATCTTGAGAGAAATCTTCTCTTACTAAGATCGTCTTCAGGAAATCCTTCCTCTTACTAAGATCATCTTTTTGGTCCTTCTGACCTCGCTTCTTTCTTTGATGAGTGCTTTTTAACCGTTTGTAGTCAGATTGCGGCTGGCAAGGCCTGGATCTGTAGTCTTCGGTCGGGAATCGAACCCGAGTTTCGTAACTTTGCAGTCACGTATACTACCATTGTACTACCGAAGCTTTTATATGAATGTGATTTCTTATTTTCGGTTGTTGACTTGTCAAGAGGATTACGTTCGTTCTTTTGACCGAGTTTCTGTTGCAACCTTGACTTTCGTCCCGAATCGACCTTGTTTCCGCTCTTCCCTGAGGGTTTTGAGGTTACCCAGATGTTGAAATTATTCTTTTGGATTTTATTCGTGGTTATTATTCCCTCCAAAGTAGATTAATTACGGTCGTTTTTCAGGATTATGACTTCTGTTCGATGGAAATATTTTTATAATTTTATTTTTATTTTTATCTTTGTCGTTTTGGTTGAGTCGATGAGATTGCCCGATCCTCCGGTCTTCGACAAAGTAGCCCACTATCCTAGTGTTTGTTATCTACCTCCAGATTCCGGAATGTGTCCATCTTCGAACAACGTCAATGATGATGATGATTCTTCTCCTACAGAAAGATTAGATGTCAGATACTACTTCGACATCACCACAGGCGAATGTTTCCCCTTCGGAGTTCAGAATTGCGGCGGAAACGAAAACAGATTCAAAACAATGACCGACTGCCAAGAAACTTGCAAAATGAAATAGATTACTATAAACTTCCCAGCCAAACTCAGGGTTATAAGGAGGTAGTTTAACGTTAAAATTTACAAATTGCGCACAACATTCAGACAAATCGAGTAATTTGAAGTTAGAGTTTAGTTTAAATTTCACAATATTACTTAAAACATGGATCTTCTTTGGTTATAAAAAACAGAGATCCAACAGAAACAAAAGTTCTTGGTATTTAAAGAGATCTCATGAATTTAATTGAGATTAAAGCGGATATATAAAGCTAATTTAAAAAGCTTCAATGTCCAAGATAGTTACAATGATATTATCTTCATTGTAAATCAATTTCTTAAGTTTATAAAACCACTATCAATGGGTTGGAAGAACTTCTTAGTATTTAAGGAGATCTCATGAATTTGATTGAGATTAAAGCGGATATATAAAGCTAATTTAAAAAGCTTCAATGTCCAAGATAGTTACAATGATATTATCTTCATTGTAAATCAATTTCTTAAGTTTATAAAACCACTATCAATGGGTTGGAAGAACTTTTTGACACCTAATATAATCTCGTGAACTTGATCCACGTCAAAATGAATATACAAAAATAATCTTTCAAATTTTACAACAATTATAGATCAATTTTCTACTCCATAAACTTTAAAACATGAGACGGATTATATTCGGTAGATAAATTTCATCGTTTTTGATAATCCGAAATTAAAACAGAATTTTTAAAAGTAATTTCAAATTTTTTCGATTTGTTGGAATGTTGCACGCAATATGCAAATTTTAATTTCAAACTCTTTATAATCCTTGGTACAAAGTAATTTTCGCATTTATTGTACATTTATTACTGTAGTTTTATGCATTCCTGAATACGGGTTTTAATAAAAATGAAATATTTATTTCTTTTTACCAAAGAAATTCGTTTCGAAAAAGCTCAAATTCGATAATAAGCTCAGTAAAATCAAAGTGAAAGTAATTGCCAATGGATCCCTGAGGTCAATAAATATCTTTAGTTGCCAGTATTCGGGCAGGATAAGGGAGAAAGACTAGGAGGTCTCATTGTCGTTATAGAAAGTTCTGTATATTGTAAGTAACCAAAATCATCGACCGAAATTTTGCAAAAACTGCAGATCCCTGTTGAGTTGGGATTGTCCTGGAGGGATTGTTGCTGATAAATCAAGTCCAGCTGTTTGTTGAGAATGAGCTAGTTGAATTTGTTGTTGAGGAGTAAGTTGTTGATTTTGTTGAATTTGTCGAAAGTAATCAGACGGAGAATTCGGAAGAATGTTCTGATTTTGTTGACTGGCTAATCTCTCATTTTGTTCTTGAACACTCGGTGGATTAAAGATCTGACTTGGATAAAGAGGTCTTTGTTGAGGACTCTGAGGTCCAAGGGGGTTCGCTGGAAAGGGACTCGGTAAGTTCGGGTGTGCAAAGAAACTTTGTGAAAGTCTATTGTAGTAAGCGTTATTATAGTTATCGTTCCACCCATAGGGATCCACGCGGAAATTTTGTTGAACATTCCTAGGGTTAATACTATGAGGAACAAAAGCATTAAAAACAGGGTGATTCTGCCACCGATTACCTTGATCGGTCCTCTGAGTGCGGATGAAGTAAGTATTGCCATCAACAGAAGATACACCACCATTACTATTGCCATTAACAGAAGGTACACCATTACTATTGCCATTAACGGAAGGTACACCATTACTATTGCCATTAACGGAAGGTACACCATTACTATTACCGTTAACAGAAGGTACACCATTACTATTACCGTTAACAGAAGGTACACCACCATTACTATTGCCATTAACTAAATATGAACCACCATTACTATTAACTGAAGGCACACCATTAACAGAATACGAACCACCGTTATTGTTATTAACTGAGGACGCACCATTGCCAGAGGGCATACCTTGGCCTTGTTGGACGGTATAGGTAGGTCCCAAACCCGTGTTCAGATTGGAATTCTGAGAAGGGGGTTGGACAATCGGTCGTTGTTGATAATCGAAGCCGTTGAGGTTAGTTTGTGGATTGTTTGTACTGTATCCAGAAGTGAAGCCGGTGTTCTGGTTATTGGGGAGAATTCCAAGGCCCTGACCAACTTGCTGTCCCCATTGGGTCACTTGTTGACGGGCTTGGTTGAAGACATCCCCGGTTCTGTTAACCACTTGTTCTGAAGATTAATTTTGATAAAAATTAAATTTTTACAATAAAACTCACGAGGAACTCCGGAAAGCGAAATCCAACGAGTTTCCTGATTCGGCGAATTCAGGTTTCCTTGAGTCATGCCCTGTCCTCCGCCGGCTCCGAATCCTTGTTGAGTTTGCGTAGGTGTGCCGAATCCCTGTTGAGGTTGTCCTTGAGTGCCGAATCCTTGTTGGGGTTGTCCAGCGGTACCGAATCCTTGTTGAGTTGTTCCTTGATTCAACTGACCAGGCAACAAGGGATTCTGAGGTTGAAGTTGTCCTTGTTGGTTGACACCGTATGGATTGTTCGTGTTGTATCCAGGAAGAGCCAGATTCTGCTGCGGTCCATAGAGATTCTGTTGAATTCCTTGTTGTTGATTCAACGGATAACCTTGTTGAATGTTCTGATTCTGAGGATTCGGATAGGCTTGAGCGTAGTTCTTCCACTCTGGAACGAACATATAGAAGCAGTTCCTTCTGACAATGTTGAGATATTCCTCGTTTCTGATGACATCTCGTTCAACACCGTAATCAGGCAAACAGAAGTCATAGCAATCGCTACATTTGGTCGCTGAAATAGTAATGTTTAAAAATTCTTCGATCATGAATGTTGGATAAATTTCAGAAGCTTTTGAAGCTGATGGTTTTCAGAAAAATTAAGAATTCTGATGTATAAAAATTGTTGGTTTAAGTTTTAAAAACTGATTAGTTTTTTGGAAAGATATATTCCAAATCAGATCGGAGTTTTTAAAAAGACCCAGAATAAGGCTTTTTTAGAGACTTATACTTTGTTCTATCGAGCTCTAGAGTGATCTAAACTAGATAAGAACTTTTTAGGAAGATCTATATTAAACCCGTCTAGTATCTTTTAGAAAAATTCAAACCAAATGGGACTAGAATTGACTAAAGACCCGTATCTGATTAAATTCCGATCTTCCGGAATTATTCTAGAAAAACATCGAATTTCGCACGATAACGAATCAGCATCATTTAGAGTCGTACTCTTGTCTCATGCCATGGCTTATAAAAACCTCTATTGCTCTCTCTTTCATGCTTTTACTACTCGATACTATGGTCCCGTGGAAAAACTTACGTTTTTGATTAGAGTTGACGAAATTAAGCTCGACCCATCGAGCGTTTCTGCATTCTTGAATATCTGGTTTGAAGACAGAAGCTGCTTGGAAGTTGGTTATTGGAGATGGAACATAGTTCCAGGCTTCTTGCCATCCTTGAGTCTGATTTGTCTTCTGAAAATGAAATGGGATTAATTACTATTTGGTTGTGAATAAACTTACGGAAACTGCATTCTTCGCTGCTTGCTTCAGTGTCCCGATGTCCTTCAATGTCTGGCGATTCAAATCCATCACGAAGCAGATAGCTGTTCTTCCAGCATTTTGGAGAGCTGAATCGATTATTGCAATCTTGTTAGACTTGAAATCATAAACAGAAATGAAATTTGAATGGAATGGAACAGCTCCTCGAAGGTTGAATCTCGCTTGTTCATTTTCTATATCGAGTTGGATATTATTCGACCCGGTTTGTCTGTTCCTGAGCATTTCTGGAGCTTGCCAATTAAATAGATAATGATTCGGCATTCTCAAAGCAAGGGGCAGAACGATAGCTAGGACCACTCCGGCCACGAGGAGAAGGGTCAATAGGGCACAGCAAAGTTTCCCTGCTGGTTTCCGCCAGAACTGTCTTAAGTCTTCCATTCTGTTTCGTTTAGGTTGTGAACTTATAACTGTTGGATTATCTAGAGGAATAGGTGTGGCCCCTGGGGGCATCGGAGAGGCATAATTTAACTTTTGTATGGATCCTTTGGGCATAACGAAGAATTCAGAAACCATTGAGTTGTTGGAGTTATTGAAGCTGCTCGATGGAGGTCTGGCGTGGTAGTTGACTTGACTCGGGTTAGCTCCCCCATAGAAGGAGTTGCTGACAGAGAGATTGCTTCCATGGACAGTTCCCGCAGGCATAGGATTTCTGTTCGAGAATGGGATTTTTGTAGGAAGAGGATTAGCCATGTAAGATGCTGTAGAAGTCGCTGATGAAATAGTTGAAGAAACTTTCGGATAAACGTTGACTTTATACTTTGTCAAGTTCTCGTCTGCTTCGACAAAATTTGTCCAAGAAGCTCTTCTTTTAAGACCGTTGGAGGAAAACGAAGAATCCGAATACCGACCTGAAGTCGAGTCGTCGTCGTGGCAAGACCTGTAAGGTGGAGGTGCGATCCCCACTGTCCGAGGCTCCGATTCTAAGAACGGAAGCCGATTGGATAAAGCGGCCATCCGCCTCTGCTGGCTAGATTCTGAAGTCTTCCCTTCTGGAGAAGTTTTTTCAATTAACTTTATCCTAAAAATTGAATTTTATGAATGACCTTGAAAAAATCGCGTTCGGTCAAGTTGAATAACTTTGAAAATAAAAAAAACAAAAAATTAAGGCTCCAATGAGACCTTTTATAACTGGGTAAAGACGGCTGAAAGTGGTTCTCAAGAGGGATCAGAACTGAAGTGGTTCGGATAGAAGCTGAATTAACTCTTATAAAATAAAAAACTCTACAAATAATAATTAGATAAACGGAATGTTATTTGGAGAATTTTTGGCTGTTGACAGAAGTTGCAAATCCACTGTTGTCGGTAGAGGTAAACAGGACAAGGGTCACCGTTATTGCCAGTCACCGATCAGATTGCCAAAAACAAATAAACAACTTTCATTGTTCTGACTGAATATCATTATTGAATTGATCAAATTGAAAGACATATCGTGAAATGTACAATTAATTCTCGTCGCGAAATTTTTGAAGAACATGACGAATTTGGTTTGTTTTAAATCCAAGTGAAATTTCGTACTAAAAATAATGTAAAAAGTTTAATTTAGAATATTTGGTTTAGATTATTCATGTTCTTTATCGTTTTCAAAGATGTGTTTAATATGAATTAAATCTATTGTAGAATAGTGATTCATCAATCAAATCTTAGACAAAAACGCGAATCATGTTAATATTTATTTTAATACACGAAAAAACATAACTTTCGGATTCATAATAATTTCGAAATGTGACACAATCGTTACATTTTTATAAATATTCGATTTTTTGTGACAGAAATTACAATAATGAAAATTTTTATTTATTATTCAATTAAAAGTTAAATTTTTTGTGTTAATATTGATGGATTGTATAAGATACATCTATACACCAAAATGGCTCTGATGTACCAGATATATTATATTCAATATATAGTCACATTAAATTCATAAAAAACATAACTTTCGAATTCATAATAATTGTGAAATGTGACACAATCGTTACATTTTTATAAATATTCGATTTTTGTGACGGAAATTACAATAATGAAAATTTTTATTTATTATTGAATTAAAAGTTAAATTTTTTTGCGTAGATGTTCCAAAATATCAACTCAACTTATGTCGCGAAATTCTCGACGAATATTATTAATTCGCTGATTTTTGAGCGTAGATGTAATTTCGAAATAAAAATAGCATAAAAAATAAAGGATATACTTTCGAATATGACCGGTTTCGAAAGTATATCCAAAATAAAATTAATTCCAATTATGAAGTTCCTAAAAATCAAGACAAATTCGCTGATTTTTAAATACAAATAAAAATTTTTGTTAAAATTAATCTAAAAATTCGAAAATAATTTCCATCACGAAATTACTAATATTACAGTGAATTTGTTAATTTTTAAAAGATAATCTAATTTCGCGTCAGAACCTAAAAAATCTAAAACCAATTTTCATCACAAAATCTTCGAAATTACAAAAAATTCATTAATTTTCGACCGAAAATACATTTTTTTATTAAAAATAAAATTAAATAGTTTTATGATTTAAATTATTTTTTAATTTTATAAAATTATTGCAGACAGATACAGTACTATAAATCTACATTTTTTTATTAAAAATAAAATTAAACAAATTTTTGATTTAAATTATTTTTTAATTTTATAAAATTATTATAGACAGATACAGTACTGTAAATCTACAACTTTTTATTGAAAGTAAAATTAAACACCTTTTTGATTTAAATTATTTTTTAATTTTATAAAACTATTATAGACAGATACAGTACTGTAAATTTACATTTTTTTATTAAAAATAAAATTAAACAGATTTTTGGTTTAAATTATTTTTTAATTTTATAGAATTATTGCAGACAGATACAGTACTATAAATCTACTCTAGAATCTTGTCCTATCAATAGTTTTGAAGTAAAACGTGGCTCATGTCAAAACATAGGATGAGAGAAAACAATATTGTTTCCCGTCAAATCAGACGGATCTGTTTCGTCAATCTGAAAGATGAGCGAGATTGAAATGCGACATTTGAGAAAATTGATCCACACCTTTGATTTCTTCTTTGATAAAAATGAATAAATCCCTCTTTTTAGTACTACTTTTTCCCCCGGATTTGAGGTGACCAATGGTCAAAGCAACTTTCGAAAATTTAAAAATGTTTCCATGGAAACAATTCGATTCAATGCAACTTTTGTGTTCGGCGTTCCGGACAAGTAAATGAGAAAGGTGCCGAAATAACGATTAACGGAAAATTACAAAAGTTTCAACAACGGATTTACCGGATTCAGATCACATCACCCGAAAAAAGGTCATAGATATAGTTGTTCAAAAATATATTTTATAAATAAAAAATTCATAAAAAATTTTCCGAAATTGAAAGTCGAAAAGTAAACAATTTATAAAAAATCAGAAATTGAGAAAAACCAAAATTTTCAAAAAAAAAAAATGAATCTGTCTCGGTTACGAATCATTGTATAATTACAAAAAATAATTCGAACAAAATTAAAAAATTTTACTCAAAAGATTAAAAAATTTTCTCGAAGAATTTTAAAAATTTTCTCATAAAATTTTAAAAATACAAAATGAAAGTTGGAAACTACAGAATTTAGAGTTTATTTAATTTTTAAAAATTATTATATTATAAAAAATAAATATTTAAAATTTGAAGAAATTTTTTTAAAGAATTTATAAAACTTTAAAATTAAAAGTGGAAATTACAAAATTTAAACTTTATTTAATTTTTGAAAAATAATTATATTATAAAAAATATTGAAAAAAATTTCTTTAAATTTTTAATCTTTTTATAAAGATTTTTAGAAGTTTTTAAAAATATGATTTTTAAATAAACTTGGGACTTTCTGAATTAAGGTTATATGAAGTACAGTATCTTCTAGAAATCCTCTAGAGTCGAGAGTAATACATGAAAACACAGAATACCATGTTATTTCAAAATTACCTCTAAGTGAATTTTTAGAAATATAATTTTTAAATAAATTTAAGACCTTCTGAATTAGGATTATATGAAGTACAATATCTTCTATAAATTTCTAGAGTCGAGAGTAATATATGAAAACACAGAATACCATGTTATTTCAAAATTACCTCTAAGTGAATTTTTAGAAATATAATTTTTAAATAAATTTAAGACCTTCTGAATTAGGATTATATGAAGTATAGTATTTTCTAGAATCGAAGCTTGTATATAAAAGTACCGATGAATATCCAAAAATCGTAACTAAAATAAAGACCTTTTTGGAAACGGATTATTTTACATAAATAAAGAATGACAAAAATTCCAAAATTCAGTAGGAGGAACTATTTCAAAGAAGCGGAACTGGCTTTCATCTCTTTCATCAAGTTAAGCAAATCGTAAAAGCGCGATCATCGACGTAGACTTGTGGGATAGTCGAATTTGAAGCAGCTCTCGAGTTTTCCTCCGAAAAAGGTATGTACACATCGGTCAGTAGCTCTTGGGGAAGTACAGCTGGCAGGAAGCTCGTTGGACCTTCCCGTTGGACCTTCCCGTTGGACCTGGAGAACGCTTCATTTGCAACCCGCGCGAGACAAGTCCGAACGGTCGCGTGTGCCTGCTGACCGAACAACAAAGCGGTAACTGAGGAAAGACTGGCAATAGCAACGGATTTAGACAGGGACCGTTTTCAGTTTTCGAGAAAAGACAAAATCATACTATTGCAAAAAAAACGAATATATAGCAAAATCTAAAAAATTACTCTCGACAAGAATTTCTAAAACTTTCCAGTTAGGACCAAAAATTATAAAACTTTATTTATAATTATAAAAAGTTTTAAATTATATTATTATAAAAAATAAATATATAGCAAAATTTTAAAAATTACTCTCGACAAGAATTTCTACAACTTTCCAGTTAGGACCAAAAATTATAAAACTTTATTTATAATTATAAAAAGTTTTAAATTATATTATTATAAAAAATAAATATATATATTAAAATTTTAAAAATTACTCTCGACAAGAATTTCTAAAACTTTCCAATCGGGACCGAAAATTATAAAAATTTTTATTCATAATTATAAAGTTTTAAATTATATTATTATAAAAAATGAATATATATATTAAAATCTAAAAAATTACTCTCGACAAGAATTTCTAAAACTTTCCAGTCGGGACCAAGAATTATAAAAATTTTTATTCATAATTATAAAAAGTTTTAAATTATATTATTATAAAAAATAAATATATATATTAAAATCTAAAAAATTACTCTCGACAAGAATTTCTAAAACTTTCCAGTCAGGACCAAAAATTATAAAAATTTTTATTCATAATTATAAATCGTCTTATTATAAAACAAAGAAATATTTGTTGCAAAATTTCGGAAAGCTATTCGACACGAATCTCTGAAATTTTCTCGTTGGGACTAAAATATAACCAATATTGGTGGTTTTTAATTTCCAAATTATATAATAAAAAATTTTAAATTTTACATTCAAATTTTAAAAAAAAATTTTTTAAATTTTCAAATAAAACAAACGAATTTTAAAATTTGTTATTTAAGTACTTGTGTACAATTTTAAAACTATTTAGTAAATCCTAAAATTCTCAACTAAAGAACTGACAGAAAATAAGCTTCCCAATTTCACGAAAAACAAAAATGGTCAAAAATGTTCGTCAAATCACGTAATCTTTCACGAAGACTCTTGAGAATTTTCGGGGAGATTTGTAAATAAATAATTATGTAATTCCCGAGGCAAACAGGGAAATTTCAAGTGATTTAGTTGGCTGATCTAACTTGAGGCGGATTTATTTGGAAATTTTATTAAAGTTCCTCTTTTACTTTCTTCGAAAATTTGAATTCTCCTCTAACAAGATGAAAATCATGTTTTTCATCGAATTTCTCCCAAAAATCGAGTTTTGACTGGAAAAAGTCCCAAGCAATTCCGGAATTTTTCGAAAGATGAAGATAATGGAAGTCATGATTCTTCGACATTCGGGGCCAGTTCTGATCTTCTCCGGAAGGGTTACCGTACTTGAAGAAATTTGCAACTCCTTCAACGAAAATTTTCTTCACATCATAATCATTTTTAGTGAAGTTGAATTTCGTAAAAGGCATTTTTCCATGCAAATAAGCCAACTCGAGGCCGTGGTTAGCTCCGTCGTAGAAACCGTTGTCCTCTGCCAATTGAGGATTTACCCAGTCAAAAAGATAAATGAAACAAGGCCAATCAAGTCGGGATTTGGCTAACCCGTCTCTAATCGATGGGATTGTGAACTGGATGTCTCCCAGAAGATCCGTATATCTGTTGAAGTAAAACCTCGGGTGTTTTTTTTCCTCTACAGTGCCTCGATCGACGTAGTATTCTTTCAAATCTTTGAACGCTTCTTCGGCGTCATTTCCAAAAGCGGAATAAGTCGCGATTTTATTTCTGATGAAGTCTTCCAAATTTTCCTTGGAAAATTCTGCTTGTTTTTCTTTCTCAATTCCCATATGGATACTGAACATCGCTACCAGGGATTCAGGGATATAAAAAGCTACAAATAGTTAATTTTTGAAGAAAAATGAAAAAAGACTTACAACAGAGAAGAGATTCAGCACTAGTAACTCCAATGAGAGTGGGCTTCTTTGGAGAATCCCGAAGCTCCTCTTCGTAGTCCTTTCCGAACCATTCAACGTCAGCAACTGGATGATACCAACCGAAATTCAGATCGTTTCGAGAAAGGCCCTCAAATCAAATCATGATATGATAAAGATTTAAACTATTTTTTAGAGAATTATTTTGACACAAATTTAACTCGACTCTTCCGAAAAATTCTAGAATTTTTCAATTTTCAATATTCCTAAAAACTTATACTAGTAATCAAAAATTTGATTATTAACGATTATAGTATCTATCATAAAATCCGACACTTTCAGAATATGATAACTAAGTTTTTAAATATTCTAAAAGCTTATAGGTTTCTAGAAACTTCTATTTGACTTCTAAGGATTCTAGGAGTTTACATCGAAATCTAAACGATTATAGGTAAGTTTATAGAATGTTGAAAGGTTTTAGAAACTATTAAATTGTAGAAGATTTCGGAATATTTTAAAACCATAAAATTGAGCTTATTGAAGAACTCACAAGTTTATCTGCGGCTTTGTGGATTTCTTCGGTGGACTTGTGTTTCACACATTCCTTCAGAGTTCTAGAGTGAGCGGTGTCTGGGCATCCCAGGTCCTTCGCCAGCTGTCTCGAGACCCCGATGACCCGTTTGCTGTTGCCCCACTCCACATATGTTGATCCGCTCATCTGGAACGTCTGAGCAAAGAGATCTAAGTTCCCAACTACAGTATTTTTCGTTTGGACCAACTTTACCTCTAGAGTGGGGGGATCCGGAGAGCAGACTAGCAGAGGTGCCTCCGGCACTGTGTCCCCAGACCGTGATTTTCCTCTTGTTGCCGTTGAATGCAGGCAGGACTTGGTGGAGGAACAGGAGGGCTTGTCTCTGGTCCCACAGACCCAGATTCCCTGGGGCCACGTGGTCTCCGGTGGAGAAGAACCCAAACGGACCGAGTCTGTACTGTATCGTCACAACGATGATCCCTCTAGACACGAAATTGTCGGAAAGCACTTTATATCCGAAAGATGCACTCCCTCCAAAGCAGAACCCTCCTCCGTGGATCCATATTACTACGGGGTATCCGGCGGGATCATCACTCTAAAATTTCTCTTAGGATATGTTAGATGTTTTGGAAATCTTACAGAAACATAAAAATATAAAATTTTACAATTGTTAATCCAAACTAGAAAAATTTGGAAATCCATGTCAGGAATATTTCTTGTAATAATGATATGATAAAATCGGACTTACAGGTTGTTGAGGAGCGAAGATATTTAGATAGAGACAGTCTTCCTGATGGGGGCCAGTCCATTTCGTGATTTCCCCCATGTGAGGGGAACACTGGGTGGGGAACTTTTTCGCCTTCAGGACCCCCTCCCAAGCTTCTGGCGGAATCGGTTTCTGAAGACGGTCATCGGAATGCTTTTACACATCGAAATCCCACCTCCAGTTTCAAGTCCCCAACAGGAGGACTGGCGTACGGTATTCCGAGGAAGATGTTGGCGTTTTGGCCGTTGGACATCTCGTAGGTGAATCCGTTGACTTCTCCGTATGTGGTCCTGACGAGAACGTCTTCTGCAGAGACTGTAGAGGCCAAGAGAAAAAGAGTGAACTGGATCATAGCTATCTCCATCGTCCTTGGTTTCTAAAAGGGTTCTGATTTTTGGAAATTAATCAACACGACTATAAAGTCAATCAACGTAGTAATTAAAAGTTATATCGGACATTATTCGTCTCAGAACCATCACTAGAAGTATCTTTGCAGAAAAATATAAAAAACAACGAAATAAAAAGCTGCAGTTTGTTAAGAATGCTGTTTAATTCATTCTTAACTATGGACTTAGTAGTTCTTGAATATCATTAAGATAAACTTCGAAAAGATTCTAGAAAGTTGAAGAAGCTTTCGGAAAATTTTCAAAGATTTTACATTTTACTGAATTTTAATGAGTTTAGAAAATTGCCGCAAAGTTTTCGAAAGTTTCAGGACTAATGCTGGATTATGAAAAGCTCCGGAAGCTTCTACGGTATTCCTTCATGATTCTAGAAGCTACCACTAGATTCTAAAGATTCTAACAGCGAGACTAAAATTTCAGAGACTAAATTTTGTCTACAAGATTCAGCATTATGTTTTTTATCTGTTTCGATAATTCGCCTACCGGTTTTATCTGTCATTTTTGAATTTTTGTTAATCAAACACTTCTTTAAAGGTAGGCAAACGAAGAGCTTCTCTAGATGACGACCAAAAAAGTGAAAGGTGATCTGTAGTCTGAATAAAAGTACAAAAGTCGATTTTGCAAAAAATGTTAAATGTTAAAAAATACGAAAAAAAACAACTGTTAAATCTAAAACCAAAAAAAAATTTTCGCAATTAATTTGTTCATTAAAAAATTCTTAATTTTACTTTTTCAAAGAATGTAATTTTTGGATTATTTTTAAAAATTTTCCAACTGAAAAAAAAAATTCGGAATTTATCAATTATGCACTTTTGTGAAATTTTAAAAATGTTTAGCAACTTTTACAATATCCAATTTAAAAAAAGACAGAAAATCGGCTTTCCTTTGGCATTTAGCTCTCGAAGATCCAGTTCATTGTCATCTCAGTGAGCCGATCCTTCAGCCTCCTGTATTCCTCGCAGTGTCTAGTAAATTTCTATCACTTTTTCCCAATCTGTTCGAAATGTTTCTCTGTTGCTTTATTCCGAATACAAATCTCAAATTTGGGTAATTAAATTATTATTATAAACAAGTTATAAAATGCAAAAGCAACAATGATTATAAACTTTTTTTTAAGATGTTACGTCTCTTTTGGATCAGTGACGTCATCGCCGTTCCGATCAAATACATAGATATTAATAAAATCAATGATATTCGTCAAGAAAGTGAAGAACAATATCCTCTAAAACTAAAAATATCTATCATAGATTGATACTGTTCGAAAAGTTTTCTCTGTTGCTTTATTCCGAATACAAATCTCAAATTGGTAATTAAACTATTATTATAAACAAGTTATAAAATGCAAAAGCAACATAATCGATAAATTTTTTTAAGATTGTTAGCAGTTTCTCTGGATCGGTGACGTTATCGCCTTCCGATCACAATCATTTTCTGTCTTCTTGTATTCGTAATCTGGTGGTTTTCTTGTGATCGTTTGAAGTAGAACAATGTTGTGGTAGCTTTACCAATTATTTCCACTTCTCGTTTTGGTAAATATCTGGTTCATCTTTGTTTCTTTCCCCTCACGCCTTGGAGAATAAATTTAATTATTTTTTGATGTATCTTTTTATATTTTTCCTTTTTGCTTACTTCCAAATATCTTGTTGGATCGGCACTATTTGAGTGGAAGGTTGCATAACTTTAGTCCTTGTTGTATCTGTCACGCCGAGTGACCCATGTCTGAATGAGGAGGGAAAATAGTATAGAAAAGATTACCAACTAAATGCCTTAGGCACAGTACAAAAAACACTATGTCAAACTCGACATAAACAAACAACTTCCCGCCAAAAGGAACTGTATGTCCTCTTGTCGGTGCTAAGGCAATCCGTTCGGGACCAAGCGCTCCTGGTTGATCCGCTTCCTATTAAGGATGGATCCTGATCCAACAGTCCCGAAGGAAAATACCCCGAGGACCAACGGAAAATTACAATTGTGCATTGGCGGGAATTTAAGGAGATTGCGCAACACTTTGGTAAGAGTTCTTTTATATCTCGTTCTCCGGCCCTATAAATTGTTTTATATCTCGTATCTCCGGTCCTATAAAGTTATTTTATATCTCGTATCTCCGGTCCTATAAAGTTGTTTTACATATATCTCATCTATCCGCGGATCAGGAACCACTAACCACGATAAACAATTCTCGTTTTCACTATCCTTTGTAATTTTTTTTCTTTTTGTATCTGTGTTCACTTGCATAGGTTAGAGAAGGAAGTATTGTAGAATTGAACAATTACGGTCAGGTTTCTGCATTTCCATCACTTTTCACAGGAAATGACAACGTCATGATTGATGATCTTCAATCATTTCATTACCAGGTTCTTCGTTTGTGTATGCTTTAGTCCACTCTTGAGGTTGAACGTAAGATGCAGATCCGTTTAAAGCCATGTTTTTATTTTTTCAAATTTATATCAGAGTTTTGCCCGTTTTATCTTCTTGAAAACGTCCTTTCCCATTTGGAGTGATTCACACTCGTTAGCTGAGTCGTTACGTTGATTTTCTATCACATGTGACTTCCAAGGCCTGACATGACTACCCTCAATCTAACCGAATCTCGGAGGAAACGCGATCGTCTGCTGCACTTGAAAGCTCCATCTTTCTTCTCCCATGGCGATAGTCCGAACCGTAAGCATCTCAATATTGATTTTAATTCGACTAGTCACTTTACTATGTCAAAAGAAGCAGGTCAAAGAGCGCCTTGTTTTATGAAACAAAATAATCAGAAAATTTTCGGGGAGATTTGTAAATAAATAATTATGTAATTCCCGAGGCAAACAAGGAAATTTCAAGTGATTTAGTTGGCTGATCTAACTTGAAGCGGATTTATTTGGAAATTTTATTAAAGTTCCTCTTTTACTTTCTTCGAAAATTTGAATTCTCCTCTAACAAGATGAAAATCATGTTTTTCATCGAATTTCTCCCAAAAATCGAGTTTTGATTGGAAAAAGTCCCAAGCAATTCCGGAATTTTTCGAAAGATGAAGATAATGGAAGTCATGATTCTTCGACATTCGAGGCCAGTTCTGATCTTCTCCGGAAGGGTTACCGTACTTGAAGAAATTTGCAACTCCTTCGACGTAAATTTTCTTCACATCATAGTCGTTCTTAGTAAAGTTGAATTTCGTGAAAATCATATTTCCATTAAGGTAAGCCAACTCGAGGCCGTGGTTAGCTCCGTCGTAGAAACCGTTGTCCTCTGCCAATTGAGGATTTACCCAGTCAAAAAGATAAATGAAACAGGGCCAATCAAGTCGGGATTTGGCTAACCCGTCTCTAATCGATGGGATTGTGAACTGGATGTCTCCCAGAAGATCCGTATATCTGTTGAAGTAAAACCTCGGGTGCTTTTTTTCCTCTACGGTGCCTCGATCGACGTAGTATTCTTTCAAATCATTGAATGCTTCTTCGGCGTCATTTCCGAAGGCGGAATAAGTCGCGATTTTATTTCTGATGAAGTCTTCCAAATTTTCCTTCGAAAATTCCGCTTGTTTTTCTTTCTCAATTCCCATATGGATACTGAACATTGTCGCTAAAGATTCTGGGATGTAAGCAGCTGCAAATAGTTAATTTTTGAAGGAAAAAGAAAAAAAGACCTACAACAAAGAAGAGATTCAGCACTAGTAACTCCAATGAGAGTGGGCTTCTTTGGAGAATCCCGAAGCTCCTCTTCGTAGTCCTTTCCGAACCATTCAACGTCAGCAACTGGATGATACCAATCGAAATTCAGATCGTTTCGGGAAAGGCCCTCAAATCACAATCATCAAATCAAATCATATTATTAAAAAATAGAACTTTTCTCGAAATTACGTAAACACGGACTTTGAAAAGTTTAAAGAAAGTTCTAGAATTCAATGAGAATTTTTGACTTTTCTGAAGACACAATAAAAACTCCTAAAATTTCCAAAAACTATGATGAAAAATTCGAGAAACAACATTTTAAGGGGATTAAAAACCTATAAATTTAATTCTAAAATATTGCAGAAATTTGTATTAGATTCTAAAAATTTCTGAAATTCTAAGAAATTCAATCAAATATTAAAAGATTAAAAAATTTAATTCAATTATAAACGATTGTCTAATCTTTCATCAGAATTTGGAAGAATTTAAACATTTTAAAACTGTTTGAAAGTTTTAGAATGTTCCAAAGCATTTTTGGGATATTCTAAGAACATCAAATTGAACTTATTGAGGAACTCACAAGTTTATCTGCGGCTTTGTGAATTTCTTCGGTGGACTTCTGTTTCACACATTCCTTCAGAGTTCTAGAGTGAGCGGTGTCTGGGCATCCCAGGTCCTTCGCCAGCTGTCTCGAGACCCCGATGACCCGTTTGCTGTTGCCCCACTCCACGTACGTTGATCCGCTCATCTGGAACGTCTGAGCAAAGAGATCTAAGTTCCCAACTACAGTATTTTTCATTTGGACCAACTTTACCTCTAGAGTGGGGGGACCCGGAGAGCAGACTAGCAGAGGTGCCTCCGGCACTGTGTCCCCAGACCGTGATTTTCCTGTTGTTGCCGTTGAATGCAGGCAGGACTTGGTGGAGGAACAGAAGGGCTTGTCTCTGGTCCCACAGACCCAGATTCCCTGGAGCCACGTAGTCTCCGGTGGAGAAGAACCCAAACGGACCGAGTCTGTACTGTATCGTCACAACGATGATCCCTCTAGACACGAAATTGTCGGAGAGGACCTTGTAGCCATAGGGTTCAGTAGCTCCGAAACAGAACCCTCCTCCGTGGATCCACATTGCCACAGGATATCCATTAGGATCGTCACTCTGAAATTGTTCTTTTTGATTACATTTTTTAAATTGCAATTTTCTGTGATTACAGTATTTGGATAAAAGTACAGTATTTTACATACAATTCTAAATCTTTTAAAAACAAACTAAATATTTTTGAAATCTCAAAAAATATGAAATTTTATAATTTTCGGTCTCAACTGAAAAACTAGAAATTTTTGTTTAAATAATTAGTTATATTTTATTATAGAAATTTTCCATAATGATATGATAAGATCGGACTTACAGGTTGTTGAGGAGCGAAGATATTTAGATAGAGACAGTCTTCCTGATGGGGGCCAGTCCATTTCGTGATTTCCCCCGTGTGAGGGGAACACTGGGTGGGAAACTTTTTCGCCACCAGGACCCCCTCCCAAGCTCCTGGCGGAATCGGTTTCTGAAGACGGTCATCGGAATACTTTTACACATCGAAATCCCACCTCCAGTTTCAAGTCCCCAACAGGAGGACTGGCGTACGGTATTCCGAGGAAGATGTTGGCGTTTTGGCCGTTGGACATCTCGTAGGTGAATCCGTTGACTTCTCCGTATGTGGTCCTGACGAGAACGTCTTCTGCAGGGACTGTAGAGGCCAAGAGAAAAAGAGTGAACTGGATCATAGCTATCTCCATCGTCCTTGGTTTCTAAAAGGGTTCTGATTTTTTGAAATTAATCAACACGACTACAAAGTCAATCAACGTAGTAATTAAAAGTTATATCGGACATCATTCGTCTCAGAATTGCAATTTAAAATTCAACTTTAAATCAGAAATGATAAAAATTGGTTTCGATACAAACGATGTCTGATTTGCTTTGAAGTTACAATTTTAGGACTTTATATCTCATAAATCTACTTCCCCAACATCATTTAAAAAATAAATTTTACATTATCATTTCTCAAGCTTCCAATGAGTGTCCTATTTAACATATCTAAAAATGGATTCATAGATACACAAACATCCTTATATAAAAAGATAAAAATTATAATTTCTAGAATTTTATATTTTACAATTTTAATCAATTAAGATCATTCAAAAAGTAAATTTTATATTATTATATTTCGAAATTCAAACTGAGTACCTTATTTGTCTTATTTAAAAATGGATTCATAGATACACAAACATGCTTATATATATAAAAATAAAAATTATAATTTCTAAAATTTTATATTTTATAATTCTACTCAATTAAGATCATTCAAAAAGTAAATTTTATATTATTATATTTCGGAATCTCGATTGAGTACCTTATTTGTCTTATTTAAAAATGGATTCATAGATACACAAACATGATTATATAAAAAGATAAAAATTATAATTTCTAGAATTTTATATTTTATATTTTACAATTCTACTCAATTAAGATCATTCAAAAAGTAAATTCTATATCATTATTTTTCGAAATTCAAACTGAATACTTGTTCATTATATTCAGAAATTAATTTTGAAATATACAAAACAAATTATTTAAATATATATTTTTTACACTAAATTTTAACTAAAATCGTCTAAAATCTATCAACATATCCATAAATCTACTTTTCAAAGATATTTAACAAATTTAATTTTCATTTAAAAAATAAAAAAATAAAAAATAAAAAAACCAAAAAACGCTGAAAAAATATTTTTCTGAACTTGTTTATGTACAATTTTAAAACTAATCGAAAGTTTGTTTTTCTGCTCGGAAACTTTGACAACTCTAGACCAACCTAGAGACAAAAAATAATTCAAAATAAATCATTTTTAAAACAGTTGTTGGTCGGGAAAGTTTCAAAATAAAAGTACAAACTAAAAATTCCTTAAAAATTAAAATATAAAAAATAAAAATTTTTATTAGATTTTATCCAATTTTGAAATTTTGGAAAATTTTGAAATTTATTGGATTCTGAAAAATTCTGAATTTTTACATGAAGTTGTCAGATTTCAGAATCATTAACTAAGTTGTAGAATATTCCAAAAGGTGCTATGAGATTATAAATGTTTCAAAGTTCTCATTAGATTCTAAAAAGCTCAAGAAGCTTCCATAAAAGTTTTTTCAAAATTAGAAATTTTAATAATAGTTCTTCGGAAATTCTAGAAACTTCTGTAAGATTGTTTTAATAATTTAAAAATTTCTATGATAGTTCTTGAAGATTCTGGAACTTCTATAAGATTGTTTTAATAATTTAGAAACTTCTATGATAGTTCTTCGGAATTCTAGAAACTTCTATAAGATTGTTTTAATAATTCAGAAACTTCTATGATAGTTCTCGAAGATTCTGGAAACTTCTATGAAGTCACTTCAAAGTTCAGAAGATTCTATAACATTTCGAAAATTCAAGAATTTTTGGCATTTTTTCGAAATCCCACACACAAAAAAGCGTAACTTTTGGCTTCTTAATAATTGTGAAATGTAACATAATCATCACATTTTTATAAATATTTAACTTTTGTGAAGAAAATTAAAACTTAATAGTGACGATTATTATTTATTACTGAGTTAAAAATTACGTTTTTTGTGTAGGGATTTGAAATAGTGTCTATTTCCAACTCAAATCAGGACTTTCTAGTCACTATCCAAACTTCATTAGGGTTGTTGAATCACTATCCAAAAACAGCTCCAATACACGAAAAAGCGTAATTTTTGTCTTCTTAACAATTTCGAAATGTAATAATCGTCACATTTTTATGAATATTTGACTTTTTTGAAGAAAATATAACTTAATAGTGACGATTATTATTTATTACTGAATCAAAAATTAAATTTTTTGTGTACAGAAATTTCCATTAGATTCTGCAAAATTATAACAGGTACACAATTTCAGAAATCAAACATTTTTCGTGTTTTTATCGACCACAATCATGTCATCCTTATCTGGATCAATAACTCGCTTATCTTGTTTATCTCTTGTTGGTTCATTTCCTCGTAGATTAGGCATTTCTTGAAATAAAAAAAATAAGAAGTTACTCAAAAACGACCAAAAAGGAAAAAATGGCCGTCAGTCTGGATAAAAATGCAAAGACCGGTTTTCCGAAAAATGCCAAAAAAGAAGAAAATGCAAAAAGACAACTTTTGAAGCGAAATAAAAAAGAAGGAAATCCAAATAAAATATATATTTTTTTCAGTAAGTTTATTATTTTTTAATTTGTTCAAAATTATTTTTAAATTTTTTAAATTTTGTTTGTTTTTGATTTTCAGAAAAATTGAATTATTTTTAGTTATTTTTTAAACAAATAATTGAAATTTCTCCGATGATAAAAATATAAAAATAAAAATGAAATTTGAAACGAAAAAAAATAATTTTCTAAAATTTCTGTTCGAAAACCATTGAATTTTACTTTTTTTCTAATTTTTAATAAAATAATTTTTTAAGTTGATTAAAAATATAAAAATCAATAAAAATAAAATTTTATTTGAAAATAAAAAAAATAAAATTAAAAAAAAGTAAAATTTTTGTTTTATTTAAAATTTAAAAAAAAATTATTTTATTTAAAATTTAGAAAAAAATTATTTTATTTAAAATTAAAAAAAAGTAAAATTTTTGTTTTATTTAAAATTTAAAAAAAAATTATTTTATTTAAAATTTAGAAAAAAATTATTTTATTTAAAATTAAAAAAAAACTATTTTATTTAAAATTTAAAAATTTTTATTTTATTTAAAATTTAAAAAAAAACTATTTTATTTAAAATTAAAAAATTTTTATTTTATTTAAAATTTAAAAATTTTTATTTTACTTAAAATTAAAAAATTATTTTATTTAAAATTAAAAAATTTTTATTTTATTTAAAATTTTAAAAAAATTATTTTATTTAAAATTTAAAAATTATTCAATGATTCTCGAATTGAAAATTGGTGACTTTTTGAAGTAATTCAAAACTAATATTTTTTGATGCATGAAAAAGTATTAATTACAAGAAAAACGATAATTTTATATAATTTCAAAGAAATTTCATCCAAGAACTATCTTTTTAATTTTTTGCTTTTTTTTATTTTGAATAAAATTTTTTTGATTTTTATTATTTTTACGATCAATATAAATTCAAGAAAGTACCTTCATAAAAATAGTCAAAAATAGTTCAATTTTACGTGAAATTGAAAAAAAACAAAAAAAAAATAAATTTAGTAATTTTTGAATGAAAATTTTTATTTTTAAACATTTAAGATTTTTTAAAAATAATTTAAATTTTTTAAAATTAAACAATTTTTATTTTTTTTAAAACATTTAAAAATTTTTAAAATAATTTGAATTTTTTAAAATTTAACAATTTTTATTTTTTTTAAACATTTAAAATTTTTAAAAATAATTTAGATTTTTTAAAATTAAATAATTTTTATTTTTTTTTAAATAATTTTTATTTTTATAAAATTAAAAAAAATTTTTTTGAAGATAATTTAAAATTTTTTTAAATAATTTAAAATTTAAATTTCCTCCTTTAAGGTATAAAAGGGCATTCTTTAAAAAACGTCAATTTCGAAAAATTCAAAAAAAAATAATTTTCCGTTCGAGAGCCACCTACTGAGTGACTTTTTTATTTTTTTAAATTTCGATTTGCAGTTCATTTTTGCTAATTTTTATATTTTTAAAATTAATAAAAATTGATTCGAATTTTTTCATTTTTTGCAAAATTTAATAAAAATAAAAAAATATTTTTGAAAGTAAAACATCAATTTTGAGATATTTAAAAATAAATTTTTTTTGAAATATTTAAAAATAAATTTTTTTAGAATTTTTAAAAAAACAATTTTTTTCGAAATATTTAAAAATAAATTTTTTTGTTTGAGATCAGTTTTTTTTATTTTTTTCACTGGAAAATTTTTTGTTTATTTTTAAATTTTTAAGATCTTTGTAAATTGACATAAAAATTTCTTAAATTCAATAAAAATAAAAAATTTATTGGTTTCTAAAAAAATTTTTGCTTTAAAAATAATCCGAAATTGACATTTCTCATTTAATTTAGAATTTTAAAAATATTTCTGTTTATTTTTCTAAATTAACTTAAAAATTAAAATAAAAGTAAAATTTTTGATTCCTAAAAAGAAACTTTTTGCTTTAAAAATAATCCAAAATTGACATTTCTCATTTAATTTAGAATTTTTAAAATATTTTTGTTTATTTTTCTATTTTTATAAATTAACGCAGAAGTTAAAATAAAGGTAAAATTTTTTGATTCCTAAAAAGAAACTTTTTGCTTTAAAAATAATCCAAAATTGACATTTCTCATTTAATTTAGAATTTTAAAAATATTTCTGTTTATTTTTCTATTTTTATAAATTAACGCAGAAGTTAAAATAAAGGTAAAATTTTTTGATTCCTAAAAAGAAACTTTTTGCTTTAAAAATAATCCGAAATTGACATTTTTTATTTTATTAAAATTTCTGTTTATTTTTCTATTTTTATAAATTAACGTAAAAATAAAAATTTTTGATTCCTAAAAAGAAACTTTTTGCTTTAAAAATAATCCAAAATTGACATTTCTCATTTAATCTCGTGCTGGCGTCGTGCATCAAGCGTGGAAAACTATCGATTCAGTTCCCGGCTGGAATCACAACTATCGAATGATCAACTCCCAGAGAACCTCCACTGAACCCTGAATTCCATTTTTGATGTTTTTAATCAAATTAATTACTTTTAATTTTTTTTGACAAATGATAAATGAAATTTTTTTTTGTTTAACACTTATGGTTCAATGAATCCGAAATTTGTGGTCTTTTCACGTGGTTATAAATTTTATAAAAATTTTAAAATCATTTTCTTTCAAGTGCCATTTCAAGTAGAGGAAAATCCGTCTTTTATGTTTTCCTTTTTTGTCAAAAAAAAATTTAAATCTTTTTTTCAGTTTTTTAAAAATTTTACTAAAATAAAGTATTTTAGAATTTTGGGAATTTTTGGAAAACTTAGAAATTTCGAAGATTTAAAAATTTTATAAAATTTTGTGAAAATTAAAAAATTTTAGAATTTTATAGAAATTTAAAAATTAAAGAATTTTATAAAATTTCGAAAAATTTAGAATTTTATAGAAATTTAAAAAATTAAAAAATTTTTATAAATTAAAGAATTTTATAAAATTTCGAAAATTTTAGAATTTTATAGAAATTTAAAAATTTTAGAATTTTTAGAAATTAAAAAATTAAAGAATTTTATAAAATTTCGAAAATTTTAGAATTTTATAGAAATTAAAAAATTAAAAAATTTTATAGAATTTTTGAAAAACTTCAAAATCAAATGGAATTTTCTAAAATTAATATTCCAAATCGAGGATTCCGGAATTTACAAAAGACTATTATCGAAAATTCAGAAGTTTTTTGAAATTAAAAAATTTTAAATTAAAAAAAATTAGAATTTTATGAAATTAAAAATATTTAAAATTTTCCGTAATTTTGAAGAAATTTTCAGAATCCTACGGTGGCTTCTGGAGATTTCTGAAATTCTGTAAAAATTTTCAAAAACTCACAGAATCCGACAAAAATTAAAAATCATAAAAAATAATTCTAAAAACCAAAAAATTTCCTTCGAGATCATTTTCAAAAAAAATTTTTAAATAATTACATAATTTTAATTTTTCAGGTAAAATCCTCAAAAAAATGAGATTATTTTTAATTAATTTTATTTTTGCGGGATTCTTCGTCGTGAAAGGCGAAAATCCAGAAGGATACGTCGAGGACGTTCTTGTCAGGACCAAACTCGGGCCTGTAAATGGATTCGTGGCTCGGCTGTCTTCTGAATTCACTGCTGATGTTTTTTTGGGAATTCCCTTCGCAAAAGCCCCCGTGGAAGTCCTGAGATTCGAGAAACCCGAGCCCCTGAGTCCCTGGACCACCCCGTTACAAGCCCAAACTTACCCTAAGGGCTGTTATCCTCATGACCTTTCTGGTCTTCCGGAACATCTCTTCAGCGACGATTGCCTTTATCTCAACGTCATCAGACCTCACGACCAAGTGGGTTTTTTAGAATCATTACAGTAAAATTTTAGAAAATTCTAGAATTTTAAAAATCTAAAAAATTCCGAAATATTTTATAACTTTCTAAAATTTTTCAGACATTTTTGAGAATTTTCGCAATTTTATAAAAACTTTAAAAACTTTTCAGAGTTATGTGGAAATTTTTTAAATCTTCCAAAATCTTATAAACCCTATAAACTTCCACAACCTCAGGGGAAGATTTAAGGATTTAATAAATCTGTTCAATATTCCAAAATCTATCGTAACCTTCGGAAATAAAGATGAGGAATTACATTCTGGAATTCCTGAGAGAATTCAGAAAACTCATATCGAGACAATTTCGTAACTATTAATTTTACCAGTTTCATAATAGCATACTTTTGTTCACAAACATGGTATATTAAAACGGTTATAGTGTATTGAATACATTGTATTTAGTGTACTGATATATTGAATATAATCCATTGATATCAACTTAATGCATCTGATACATTGGAAATGATGTATCTCATATATCAGAGTTGTTTTAATGTATCGGATATATTGAACACAGTACATCTATACCTACTTAATGCATATCATACGCTAAAACTGTTTTTATGCATTGGTACTTTGGATATAATATATCGATACTACATTTCATATATAGATACATCGATTACAATGTATCTCATATATCAGAACTATTTTAACATATCGATACATTGAATACAGTACATCTATATCTACTTAATGCATATGATGCAATAGATATAATGTATCTATGTCTTGAATGCAATGTATCTGATACATCAGAATCCTTTTAATATATCCATACATTATATACTATGTATCTTTTTTCGTGTAGGAGTTCTTAGAATATTCCGAAATTTTGTGTCGAAACAGTTTTATAACGAAATTGTTTTCAAATTTTCCCCTACCACGGATCAAGCACTTCGTGTCGATACCATTCCTAATTATTCTTAATCACAGTGTTTATGATGTTTAAATATCTTAATTTTCAGAGTTCCAAACCAGAGTCGGGTTATCCAGTCCTCGTGTGGGTTCATGGAGGGGGCTATGAAGTCGGGGCTTCGTTCTTCTACGGGTACAAGAATATTTCGCTTAATTTCGCTTCTCAGGGACTGATTGTAGTCACAATCCAGTACAGATTAGGGTTCACCGGGTTTGCCTCGACAGGGGACTCCGAAATGCCCGGGAACCTGGGGTATTGGGATCAAACCGCGGCTTTCAAATTCCTCAAAGAACATGTTGAAGAATTCGGAGGGGATCCTGGAAACCTCGTTGCTTTCGGACTCAGTGCCGGAGGGGCCAGTACTGCTGCTTTGTCTATTTCTCCAGCTTCGAGGAATCTGATCTCGAAGACAATCGAGATGAGCGGGGCCGTCTTCGCCAACTGGCACGCCAGCGACCAAGTCGTAAAAGTCACTGATGAGATTTCCAAAGTTCTCGGATGTCCCCCAGTTTCTGAATCCAAGAATCTCAAGAAATGTTTCAAGAAGAAATCTCCGAAAGAGTTCTTAGAAGCTGTTCAGGTCATCGGAAATGCCAGATTCGACGTCAATCTTCTGAAGTTCCATCCTAGGATCGATGGAGACTTCTTCCCTTCCGATTTCGATGAACTGATAAAAGTAGCTCCGAAAAAACCGACGATGATGGGATTCACGGATCAAGAAGCGGGTTACTTCAGTATGGATTTTTCAAATCTATTATTATAATTATCTAAGATTCCAGAATCCAGGAAAAAGTTCTGAAACCTAGGATTTCGTAGAAATTTCTGGAGTATTTTAGTATCTTAGACAAGATTCTCGAATCTCGCAAAATATTCCATGAAAATTCCGAAGCGTTTTGGAGGCTCGTAGAAGTTTCTGAAATTTTCCAGAATCCAATGACGAGCTCTGAAATCTTTAGCAATCTTATAATAGATCTTACAATCCTCTAAAATCTCGAAGAAATTTTATATCCATCTGTAACCAACAATTTTAGCAATTTTTGAAAAGTTCTGGAAATTTCTATCGAAATAATTTTGTAGAAAATTACAATTATTTTATAATAAGGTTGTTTATTTTCCAGTTACCATGGGTTTGAGTAAGAGTCTGAGCGCCTTCGCCATCCCCAAGGATTCTTTCCGGCAGTACTCTTTGAAGAACTTCACAGACGTCGTCAAAGACGTCATTGCTCCAGAAAAAGCCCTAGGGTCGAAAGCTCCAGAAGTCCAGCAAAAAATTATTGACTTTTATCTTAAAGATTCTGAACCTGACTACAAGGTACTTCTGAAGGCTTACTGTGACCTCATGTCCGACCTCTGGTTCACGATCCCGGGACTCTGGACGGCCAGAGCTAAGATGGAATCTGGATGGCCCGTGTATCTGTACTACAACGATTATTACAACAAAAAAATGTTCGAAGAAGATCTTCCAGCTAAAGGATCCATGCACGCCAACGAGTACCCTTACATGTTCGGAATATTCGCCATCGCCCCCTTCGAGTTCGACGACGAAGACAGAAAAATCCAAAAAGTCATCGTGGACACTATTGTTCAATTTTCTAAAACCAGGTAACATCCAAAAACTAAACTTGTTAAAAGTCCAAAAATTACAGTAATCCGTCGACAGATGAATTTACTTGGTCGAAAACGGATCTAGAGAATCCTTTCCTTCACGCCGTGATCCGTCCTGATCCCGTGATGAATAAAGCTCTGTTGAAAGAAACATTGGAATTCTGGGACCGATTGACGAACGACTACGACTTCGACATCGTGAGAGGAATCCACAAGGCTTCCGGAAGGACCAAGGACGAACTGTAGGATAGAGTAGCATTTATCAGCCATTAAAATACGAGTTATCTCCTGTGATAATCTTACACATCAAAGTTATTTAGATAATAAAATTCTAATTTGGTATTGCTGTGATAAGTCGAGACAAATAATAAAAATCCAATGTGATAGTGTCAACATCAGATGAGTCTTCAGAAGATATTACAATTTTTATAATAACTAAATAATTACACACAAATACTTTAGCACTTTATCGAACGTTTTCAAAGCAATTACAATATTGGATTTACAACATTATATGCTCAAGTTTGGACTCCTTTATTATTCGCTTGCGTTCGCGCATCTCAACCTTTCTGATCATCTTCAGGGAGTTCTTCTCTTATAGTATCATCTTTTTAGTCCTTCTGACCTCGCTTCTTTCTTTGATGAGTGCGTCTTAGCCGTTTGTAGTCAGATTGCGGCTGGCAAGGCCTGGATCTGTAGTCTTCAGTCGGGAATCGAACCCAAGTTTCGTAACTTTGCAGTCACGTATATTACCGAAGCATTACACACAAATAGAGAAACATCAAAGTGGCTCTGATGCATAGATACATTATATTCAATTTCTTGCTACATTAAAGACAATAATTGGTATTGTACTTAATATATCGACACACCGACTACGATACATCCAATATATCAGGACCGTTTTAATACATAGGTGCATTATTAACATATTTTTTCATTCATATAACTTCAAATTGTATTTTCGGTAAATTTTTTCATAAATTTAGCAATGATTACTAAACTACTATGTTTATTTATAATGGCAGATATGCATTACTAATCCACATTCACATAAGACCTTAGATTGACAATTATGATTGGACATGATATATTTTCTTACTAACGTCATCTACAACAACTTAGACAAACTTTCTGTTGAAGAGTTCAACTAACCATATGATCACTACATTGAGTTCAACAGTATTTAGATGGATCTACACTTCTAAAAAGAGGTGTATTGACAGCTCAGAGATAGCAAAAAAGTATAAAACTGCAATTAAATGCATTTTTTCAGATTATTAACATTTTTCACTTTGTTTTTTGTAGAAATCCTCCTCCTACTCTCGCTTTCCAAGTATTTATTAATCAGAAACTTTCTTACTCAAGAGAATAAAAATTTACGAATAAATAGTTTATTAGACATTTCAAACACTTAAATGTCACACAGAATGTCTTTATAAACAGGTGTTTCAGAATCGTTGACGAAATTACTTTATGGCACTAACTTGAGATGTACCAGACGATCTAAATAATTTAAGTTTACTGGTGATAAACGTCCTATATGGTGTAATCGTCATAATGATAACGATATTGTCCATTATAGGAAATATTAAAGCAGTGGATACACAAAAATAATATACGTCTCCAATTGGAAGATTAAAAGTGAAAATAATTGCAACGATAGTTATTGGAATGATAATAAAAATTAGTATTGTCAGGAACTGGAAAAAGATGCTCTTGAACAGCATCGTATTATTTTTCCGTACTGCGGTGGAACATTGCAATAAACACTTTTTTAACGAATAGAAACATAGTCCGAAGAATGCAATTAAAGCAATGGCATAACCACAGACAGCAGCAAAAACTATTACTAATACATATTTCAAGACTTTTCGGTTCAATCTCACTAAGCTTGGTTGAAATGTCAAGAACTCTTCTGAACCAATAACGTATTTTTGAACTAGTGTAAATGTTTCCTCTGCAGGATGGAATAAGTTGAAAATAAATATAGCCGAACCAAATATAATTGTTATCACACAATAGGCTAGCAATATACTAAATTGATAGAAAGTAGGATGTTTGTAAAAATTTCTGATCGAGAGAAGTCCAATAATGGACATAGCACCATATCTTTCAACAAGCATAATCATAAAGATTGATAACATACCAAATATAGCAAACAATGCTATTGCAAAAAGGATCTTTGAAGTTAGAGCATTCATTGGGCTTAGAAACCCTCGTGGATAGAATATCATGAAGTAAGGAATATAGATGGGCTTGTAAAGTAAGAATGCCAATTCTATTATAAAATTGCAGAACACGTATAGGAGTAGATAGGTCCTGAATTTTTTCATAAGCACGGTGCTTTTAAAGAAGATAATCAAGAATACAAAAATTGAAGAAGCTATACCGACACATCCGATTATTGACATTATAGTAACGAAGGTATCAGCAAAGTTCTCATGATAAATTTCTTCAAGGTTAACGGTAGAAAACTCCTCCATCACTTAAGCACAAACTTATGGACAAAAATAAAACTTGAAATTAAAAGGAAAATCAGCTTATTCATTAGTTCACTTAACAGGTGGAAACAACTCTGAGAAAATGAAATAGTTTTTGATGAATATTATTAAAAAGTAATATACAAATGGTATAAAAAATTATTTTAGCCATACGCTTGCTGGGTACTCTGTATTATGACATTTCATAAAAAACGAGATACATATTAAAGTTGTGCTTATCCACCTACTTGGCACCAATAATTATTCTCTATGATTTCATATTTTTCTATGAGAAAATTATGACTATTATAGAATTTGAATAAAACGGACATGAATTTAGGACTTCGATTCATAAATTCGCAATTTGGTGTCGGAAACTAATATTCAAAGAAAGTTAGAAATTTAAACAGTAGATCTCTTTCAAAAAACCTAAGTAGATAACACTCATTCTGATCAAGTTATGAGGTTTCAAACATTGAGATTTCGAAGTCTACACATTTAGATTTTGGAGATCAACATCTAATTCTGATCTCAGATTTTGGATTTACTTATTTAAGTTTCTATTTCACACACTTTTTGTTGAAATTTGACAGTAATTATACTTTTTTGGCAAAAACATAAAATCATAGAGAATAATTATTGGTGCCAAGTAGGTGGATAAGCACAACTTTAATATGTATCTCGTTCTTTATGACATGCCATAATACATAGGATCAAATCAGCTCACAGGTAAAACACTTTTTATACCATTTGTATATTACTTTTTAATAATATTCATCAAAAACTATTTCATTTTCTCAGAGTTGTTTCCACCTGTTAAGTGAACTAATGAACAAGCTGATTTTCCTTTTAATTTCAAGTTTTATTTTCGTCCATAAGTTCGTGCTTAAGTGATGGAGGAGTTTTCTACCGTTAACCTTGAAGAAATTTACCATGAGGACTTTGCTGATACCTTCGTTACTATAATGTCAATAATCGGATGTGTCGGTGTAGGTTCTTCAATTTTTGTATTCCTGATTATCTTCTTTAAAAGCACCGTGCTTATGAAAAAATTCAGGACCTATCTACTCCTATACGTGTTCTGCAATTTTATAATAGAATTGGCATTCTTACTTTACAAGCCCATCTATATTCCTTACTTCATGATATTCTATCCACGAGGGTTTCTAAGCCCAATGAATGTTCTAACTTCAAAGATCTTTTTTGCAATATCATTATTTGGTGGATGCGGAATGTTATCAATCTTTATGATTATGCTTGTTGAAAGATATTATGCTATGTCCATCATTGGACTTCTCTCGGTCAGAAACTTTTATAAACATCCTACTTTTTATCAATTTAGTATATTGCTAGCCTATTGTGTGATAACAGTTATATTTGGTTCGGTTATATTTATTTTTGATGTATTTTATCCTGCAGAGGAAACATTTACACTAGTTCAAAAATACGTTATTGGTTCAGAAGAGTTCTTGACATTTCAACCAAGTTTAATAAGACTGAGCCGAAAAGTCTTGAAATATGTATTAGTAATAGTTTTTGCTGTTGTCTGTGGTTATGCCATTGTATTAATTGTATTCTTCGGACTCTGTTTCTATTCGTTAAAAAAGTATTTATTGCAATGTTCCAACGCAGTGCGGAAAAACAATACGATGCTGTTCAAGAGCATTTGTTTTCAGTTCCTGACAATGCTAATTTTTATTATCATTCCAATAACTATCGTTGCAATTATTTTCACTTTTAATCTTCCAATTGGAGACATATTTTACTTTTGTACAGCTGCTATTTGCATGTTTCCTATAATGGATAATGTGGTTATCATTGCGACGATTACACCATACAGAACGTTTATCATCAGTAAGTTTAAATTCTTTAGATCGTCTGGTACATCTCAAGTTAGTGTCATAAAGTAATTTCGTCAACGATTCTGAAACACCTGTTTGTAAAAAGATTTTGCTTGATATCCAAACTTGAAATATTTAATCTAAAATCTGTTGTGAATTGTTATTCTCTTGAATAAGGAAGTTTCTGATTAATAAATACTTGGAAAGTGAGAGTAGGAGGAAGATTTCTACAAAATAACAAGGTTGTAAGTACAGACGATGAGACTTGATTCTCAGGACTCCTACATAAAAACTAAGTCACTGTTTTATCAGGTATTTCATAAAAAGCTGAATTAAAAGCTAAAAAAGATAATTTAAACCAAATCTGACAAGGGAAGCATACTTACTCAAAGTGACCTTTTGAAATGATATGTATGCTATTTTAAAGCTCTTGAAATATAGATCCAAAATTTATATTATATTTCTCGCGAGTGTTCTTCTGAAGTAAGATAATCATAAAAAAGTATGTAATTTCGCAACTTCAAAAAGACTGATGCTTGGACTCTTTCTACTACACTCGTTTCCTGCATCACAGATGATCCACAATCACTTGTAATTAAGCGTAATTGAACAAATTCGATTATACTCATTTTTTTACACAAAAATTGAAAACAAAAATGGAAAGTTATGATCACTTGTTCATTTTAGGTCTCATACATCCAATGAGTATAATTGAATGAGCTCAATTACAAGTAATTATGAAACATTTGTGTCATTATTTGATGTTAATTAATATTAATTCGCAGGTGATCCACAATCACTTGTAATTAAGCGTAATTGAACAAATTTGATTATACTCATTTTTCTACACAAAAATTGAAAACAAAAATGGAAAGTTATGATCACTTGTTCATTTTAGGTCTCATACATCCAATGAGTATAACCAAGTAAGTTCAATTACAAGTAATTATGGAGTACTTGTGATTAAATACAACAATTTCAGCGATTCTTTTTTAATAATTCTTTTTTGTCGTTAGATGTAAATTTTAAGTTGATTTAAAAACAGAAAAAACGTAAAGTACGAAATTTAACATATTGAAATTTCGTAGTTTTTATCGATTATCTCACTCCAGAAGGATGTTTCACAAAAACAGAATACAGATTTTGAATCAGTGTTTCAAAAACTGCAAAACGATATATAACTCATTTCGAAAGAGAACTTTAGCGGAATTTTTTTGTAAATCCAGTCCAGTTCACGTTTCAACCAACTTTGAATGTCTGCACGATAGTTGCCCTCAGGCAATATTTGTTCCCTCTTTATTTCGTAAGATTTATTTCATTCTTATATAAATTTTCTACATTTAAATTAAATTAATAATTTAGTTAAGTAAAAAAATTTATTTTAAAAAATTTCGAAATCAGTACAGATCGAAAAAGAGAAAAAAGGAATAAATGTCCTTGGGGAGAACTGTCGTCCAGTCCTTTGAGTTAATCCTGTAAGGGATTCTGGCCTCTTCCCTTAATTGACAATTGTTAACTGATCGCTTTATTCCAGTAGTCAACAATACAAATTAACAACAAATCTTCAAGATTTCGTCCGGTTCTTCGTCGTCGCTCCTGTGTTCCTCTGATTCTGTCTGTCCTTTGGCGCGCAAATTGAGTTCCTGCATCTCCAGGGTTATTCGTGCTAGGAGTCTTCTCGCTTTCTGCGACAAATCCGATCAGACACTATCCGAACGAAGACTTCTTTCTTCAATTACAGTGAAACCTCGCTAAAAACAACCCGAAGGGACGGCAGAAATGTTGTTTTTACAGAGGAGTTGCCTTTATCGAGGGGTTTACTAGGGGAAAATCCACAGTAGAGGTCGGAATCGAGTTGTCTTTAAAGAGGATTTGCTCTTATCGAGGGTGTTTATATCGAGGTTTCACTGTACTAACAAAAAGTAAAAACTAACTAGTAATCTTCAATACAGTAAGAACTCAAAATCTTCAAATTTGCAAAAAATTTTTATTTAAAAAAATTAATTTTTTAAATCTAAAAACTTAAAAAATCAACCTAAATTAATCTCCAATATTAAAAAAGAATGAAAATTACTTTTTTAATTCAAAAAAGAATAAAAATTATTTTTTTTCAAAAAAGTTCAAAAAAATCGCATTTTTTAAGAACGAAGCTTGTCGAAATTGGTCTCGACGCGAAATTTATTTTTCGAGCGTTGATATATGAACATCCTCTAAGTTAAGATTTCTTTGTTTCCTCGTTATTTCCACCTAGATGTTGTTATGCAACGATTCAGAAGCAACTTTACTGGGTTACTGTTTCGATGGACAGTACAACAAACAAGGTTGGTTTTTTAAAATTTAAATTTTTATTTTTTATTTTTTAAGAGGAGCGAAACGGACTCCGGGTTACATCAGGGCCAGGGACCTCAAAAGACGGGTTGTCAAGAATCGTGAAGTTGAGATTAGTACTGTAGAACCAAGTGAATCTACTTCGAAGGTGGATTCTGGGATTCTGAAGCTGACTCCTGAAGACGAACGACTGATAAATCGGGGCGATTTTTTTGGAATCAGGTCCACATCCCAGGAGGTTTGTTTTTAACTGTTTTTATATAATTCTGTTATTTAGGCAAACGAGGAACTGGCTCCGGAAGTCGTGATCGGAAAGTTGAAAGAAATGCTGGACAACAATCTTCGATTCAACGCCGAGTTCTACCTTGTCAACATCCTATTCCCCATAGAAAACAACAATCCGACGTTCTTGAACATGATAAAAATGGCTCCAGAATCCTACATTCCGTTATTTATCAGATGTTGTGGTCTGGTAATGTCGGATGTGCCGGAGGAAAACCGGCTTTTCTTGCTTGACAGACTTCTGAAGGCTTTAAAACAGTCCGATCTGAAGTTGACTTTGGTCGGATACAATGCTCTGTTGGAAACCTGGCTCGAAAACGGGTACAACTTCGACGTCGAAGAAGTTTTGAAAAACGCCGAACTCGATCGCGGCTTGACTCTCGATATCCGGTTCTTCAACAACCTCCTCTGGGGATTAGCCATGGCCGGGAAACACGGAAAAATGAAGTAAGTTTGGAAATTTTATATGTAGATAAAAATCCGTCTTAAATAAGGTTTGAATTTTAGTTTTTTGGACATTTTTGAATTATTTCATATATGAAAATTAACACTAGGGAGTTGTTTGCTCCATGTGCCCTAGCTTGGAAGATTATAGATTTATCTAGGAAAGATATGGTTCTGGAAAATTGATTACGAAATAATCATTGTAGGAAATAAAAATTTTCACTTGGATTACTGTAGTTTTTGAAACTTCCTAGAAATTCAATCTGAGATAATTTTGTAAAAAAAGTTTAATTTTTATAAAATATGAATGATTAGAAAACTGCCCAAAATTACGAAATAATCACCATAAAAACTGAAATTTCAGACTCTAGGAATTCAATTCGAAACAATTTTGTAAAAAAAGTTTAATTTTTATGATTTTGCGATTTTTATTTTTTAGAGATATGCTTCTCGAGATGTCCAAACGAGGAATCCTGTCCGATTTTGAGTCAGAACTTCCCCAGATTTACGCCGCTGCTCTTTGTGGATTCGAACAGAAGTGTACTTCTTTGATCACTAGAGCTATTCAGAAATATGGAGAAGACAAAAAACAAGCATGTGTATCTGCTGAAATCAAAGGAGTAGCGGCTGCAAGGAATCTGAATCGGTTGAGGCATTTGTTGAGGAATAATGTGACGACCAGAGTTATTGAGGATTCTCCGGATTTTACAAATAAAAAAACTCAAAAATCAAGATATATAATTAATTTACCGTATGACACTGTATTTGAAGTCATTTGGCAGTTGGCGAAGAAGAGTACTTACGGTGACGGACAGGAATTCGCGGCCTTGACGGAGCAGATTCTGGAGCACGCCCAGAGAACGACGGGCTATTTCAAGAGGTTATTCAGGGAAACCGAACGACATGTAGCTCATGAATTTTATTATTCAGCAGCTGTTTTAATTACAGAAACTGGAAGAGTTAAAGATATGCTTCAAAATCAAAGAAAATCATGTAAGTTTATTACTGTAATTAATTAATTAATTAATATAATTGTAGTATTTCGTAATCATATTTTTCCTAGAATTTGTCATCAACTAATAAGAAAACGGGTTGAACCGGATATTATTTGGGATATTTCTAACAGATTAATTGCGTCATTTGGTCCGGAGTAAGTTTTATTTTTGATTTTACGGTAGTTGCCTCAGGGTATTTCCTCCCTCGATTCAGTAAAATTACACTAATAAAATCAAATAATTAAAAATTATATAAAAATAGACTACTACCTGCTCATCTTATTTTGTAATGTTTAGTTTTTTTTATATTTTTTGTATTTAGATTACTTTTTTAATATGCTAATCTAATAACTAAAAAATGATATAAAAAATATATTCTTATTTGCTTTCCTTATTTTGTAAGATTTTTCTCTTCTTTTTTACATGATTTTTTTTATATTTTAATTAGACTAAAATGTTGATCAAGACAAAAAAAAACTGGTGTAACGGGGAACTTTACGTGTTGCTCCTCGTAATTCGGGAGATTCATTTTATTTTTTTAGTTTTTCTGTTTTTTGACAGTTGAATTGATTTAATATCTCACTTGAGTAAGAAAAAAGTTGATTTTAAATAATTTCGAAACCAATGGCAGGCAAAAAAGTACAAAAATCCCCTGGGGATAAACGTTACTGGGACACAAGTACCGTATGATTGTATTTTTGAATGATTTTAATGTATTTTAGTACTGGATTTTACGATAATTTATTATATGCCATTTTGACTTTCAAAGGTTATCGTTATGATGAAAGATTTGAAATGTTTTCGCAGTTCATAGATGCTATTGATGTTGAAAGAACTAGACCTCATTTAATTTTTCCGATTTTTGTCAGATGTCCTGATCTTCAATCTAGACAAAAAATATTATTTAGAGCAACATTGCTTGGATACAAGGATATATCTCAAATGGATCCGTGGATGATGATGAATATGTTTTATATTCCGATGTTGAATAATTTGATTAATCAAACAAGATTATCTGATGTTGAAAGACTTATGCAAATGTCGAAAGTTTTGGAAAGTTTTGGAGTGAAATCTAATGATACATGGAAAATATTATTTAAATGGGCGAAAAATATAGAAGAAAATGAATGGAAATATTGTTTGCCAATTGAGAAAATTCATTTTAAAAAATGGCTAAAATTAGAATATGAAAAATTATTTTTAGATAATGAACTAAAAATAATAGATAAAAATTCAAAATTTACATATGAAGTATTTAAAAAATTATTAAAATCAGCAGATGTTGAAAAAATTCATTCATTTTTGGTTAAAAGAGGCGATTTTCCGCCAGGAATGAATTTTGAAGAAAATTTGGATTATTTGCTGGATTTGTATCTTCAAAATGCGAATTGGGGATATGTTAAAAAATTATTGAATTTATTGTAAGTTTTTTAAATATATATAATTAGTGATTTTAGGGTTGTTAGTATATAGTAACTTTGTAGTTTATACTGTAGTTTTCATTAAGGAAGTTCTACCAATGTACGGTAGTTTTTTACTAGATTACGATTTTACAATTTATAACTTTGAAATTACAGCTTATTTTGATTTTTAAACATATCAGTAATTTTAGGGTTGTTAGTATATAGTAACTTTGTAGTTTATACTGTAGTTTTTATTAAGGAAGTTCTACCAATGTACGGTAGTTTTTTACTAGATTACGATTTTACAATTTATAATTCTGAAATTACTGCTTATTTTGTGATTTTTAATGTTTTTTCAGATCGGCAGTTACTTCGGAAAACGAAAGTTTTCTCAGTATTGATGAATTTTCGAATGATAAAAGTAATGAAAGTACTGAAGTGTCACCAGTGAAAAATCATCATTTATTGAAAATTTTGAAACGATATTTTCTAGAATGTGAAAATATTCAACTTGTTATTGAATTTGTATATGAATTGAAAAGGATGTTTCCGTACTCTGTAGCTGAACATGAAACTAGATTTGATTCTGTAAAAGCTTATGAAAGTTTTTTTCAGACGATTTTGGGATCTTCTAGTGGAGGATTAACTCCAGAAAAAGTAAATGAAGCAATAGATTTGGTTACTTTGCTGATTAAATTGGATATAATGATGCTTCATGGAAACGAAACTTTGACTTTATCTTTTGTGGAGAAAGTACTGTATTTGTAAGTTTTATTTTTTAAATAATTTTAGTAATTATAAAAGTTTTTAAATACTTTTAGTAATTATAAAAATTTTTAAATAATATTAGTATTTATAAAAATTTTTGAATAATTTAGTAATTATAAAAATTTTTTAATAATTTAGTAATTATAGAAATTTTTAAATAATATTAGTATTTATAAAAAATTTTTAAATAATATTAGTATTTATAAAAATTTTTAAATAATTTTAGTAGTTATAAAAATTTTTGAATAATTTAGTAATTATAAAATTGTTTAAATAATTTTAGTAATTATAAAGATTTTTAAATAATTTTAGTAATTATAAAGATTTTTAAATAATTTTAGTAATTATAAAGATTTTTAAATAGAATATTTTTATATTTTATTAAAATTTCTAAAATTTTTATTTTTTTAATATCTTAGAAGTTGAATATTTTTAAATTTTATTTTTCTAAATTTTGATTTTTTTGACTTTTATAGAAAATTTTAGAATTTTTATATTATTGATAGTTAAATAATTTTAGTCTTGGATGGGACACTGCAGTTGATACATGGCTGAAATTTCAATCTTCGTTATATTGTTCTAATGGACTTTTTGCTTTGATGAAATACGCTGATAAAACAAAAATTCAATTTCTTCTTCATAGAGCAAAAAATTTTATTTCTGGATCTAGAGCTAATGCTTTTTTGGCCGGAGCTTATGTTTCGAAAGGACAGATTGATGAAGCTGAGAAAATTTTTCAATCCAAGGATTACCCGTTGCAGAGGTCAGATTATTTGAATATTTTTAGATTATTACAATTACAAAGAAGAAATGTAAGTTTTAAAATTCTGATTTTAGTTTTATATAAAATTTAGGGTTTTTGTATGGAAATTGAAGTTTTTAATATAGAAATTGGGGTTATTTTGTGTAAAATTTAAATTTTTTATATGAAAATCGAAGTTTTTAATATAGAAAATAGGATTTTTATATGGAAATTGAGGGTTTTTATATAGAAATTGAGGTTTTTATATGGAAATTGAGGCTTTTTATGTGGATATGGGGGAGTTTTTATATGGAAATTGAGATTTTTTATATAGAAATTGAAGTTTTTATATGGAAATTGGGGTTTTTTATATATAATTTAAGGTTTATATAAGAAATTTATCCTTTATGTGTGATTTTAATGGTTTTTTTTCAGGAAATTGCCCTTGAATATTCTAAATTATGCTTGAAATATACTGATTTGAGGACGAATCAACATGGATGTCATTTGTTTATTAGCTATTGGTTGTGGTTGTGTGAATTTAGACGTCGTGGAGTAGCGGCTCTGGACTTCTATGAGTTGTTCAGGAGTTATGATGTTCCGTTGACGTTGCTACAAATGGAAAGATTAGACAAAATTTGCAATAATCAAAAAGAAGTAATATCGAAGTGGATCATGGATGAAAAAACGAAAGTTTTAAACGGAAGTAAATCTGACACAGCAGACGATTTTTTGTCCAGATATGCGGATTTTCAGAAGGATTTGGATTTAGTTAGATCAGGAAAAGAATTAAGATCGACGAAATGGAAAAATGAAACTAGGATTTAGATAGTTTTTGTTGAATTTGTTGATATATGAATTTTTATAAAATTTTCGTTAAATTTGTCTCACAGCGAAAAATTGCATCAATGCGAGTTTGAATATGATCCCAGAGGTACATCGGGTCCTTGATCCGGCCTCCTAGAGTTGATTTTTTTAGAATTTATATATCCAGATGCCAAGATGCGACGATTATGTAACCGTATACTGTGGAAGTCGTTTCAAAGAAGTTTTTGTCAGACAATTGCCAGGTTTGTTTTTTTTTAATTTTTTTAAAAAATTTTAAACATTTTAGGACGTCTCAAGAAATACCAGAAAATTTTAAAACTTATGAATTGAGGAAAATAGATTTAAGAAAAAATATTTTAAAATCATCTGGAAAAAATTCAATAAATTTGAAAAAAGATGGAATTAAAGTAAGAAATTTTAAAATTTTTCATATATGAATTTTGACTTTTTCAGGAAGATTCTGACTCTAGAGAAGTTAAAGTTGAAAGAACACTGGATAAGAAGATAATGGAAATGCTCAAAGACCTGTAAGATTTTTGAAAATTTATTTTTGGTTGAATTTTTTGATTTTAGTTGCGATTTTTGGATAACTTTGAGTACTTTCATATATGACTATTGATCGCCAAGAATACGTAGATGTTTTAGATCCCATATCATCCAAATTTAAAACTTTTTAAATTAATTTAGATGACATTTAATTCTAAAAAGTGAATTACGAAAGCGATAGGTGATCTCAGTTATTGGATATTTTATTTTCTAACGGCCTCTGAAAATTCTTGTTAAGATCTTTCGTGATAATTGGTGTTTTTCGTTTCCACAATAGTATGATTTTGAATATCTGTCAGTTTTCATATATGACTATTGATCGCCAAGAATATATAAATGTTTTAGATCCCTTATCATCCAAATTTAAAACTTTAATTTAAATAAAATAAAATATAATTCTAAAAAGTGAATTATGAAACTATCTAAGATCCTAAAACTGAAATTTTCGGGTATTTTAATTTTAAAAATTTAAAAATTTTATTGAAATTTTTTAAGTTTCGTTTCAGAGCAAGTAGATATCCCCAGGCCCACGTTCCTGAAGCCATTTTGCTCCAATTTCTCTCCTTCGTTTCCAGGAATTCCAGTCCTGATGAAATCGCGGACACAGCAGCAGAATTACGACGGGTTTTTCCGCTACAACAAAATTCGAGAAAACTAAAACCTAAAAATCGCCAATATATTATTAAAATTTTTCGATCAGCTTTGTCTTTTGAAAATTCGAATTTTAACAAAGTTTCGAACTTATGCGATAAGCTAATCGAACTCGGATTTTTGTCAAGCAGAGAAATATTTTTAGAAACAGCTTCATCTTTTTTTTTGGAAGCCAAAAGATTTAAGGATATTTTCCCGTCTTGGTCAAGTCACTGCATATCGGAACACACGACTTCTGGAGGACAAATATTTTTCGAATTTGCTTTGACAGACAAAAAAGTTTCAAAAATAATCAAACAAAAAAGAATTAAAAATATTCTAGAAGTATATGAAAAAGTAAGAAATCCAGCAGATGGCTTGGCACAATTAATTATTTCAATGATTTTAACAAATAATTACAATGATGCAAGAATTTTATGGACGAAATTATCAATTGATTGTATTCATTTTGTCAGACCGATAAGGAACCTCAATAAGGAAGAAAATTTGGCAGATGTTAATTCTATTCATATTCAACAAATTGCAAATTTGATTTCCGAATGTGTTCTGAGTACGATGGAGAAACCTTCTAGAGGTGCTAAACAAGGGTCTGGAGATGACGAATCAGAAGAGGAAGATTCTGGAAGAACATATTCTGAAGCAGAATCTAAAGGTATGAAATCAGAAGTCAATGCAAATTCTAAAAAGGAATCTGGAGCTATGGAATCTGAAATTAGAGGGAATTATAAAGAGGGATCTGGAGGTAATTCTGGAGTAGAAATCAATGGAAATTCTAGAGACGGATCTGGAGGTAATTCTGGAGAAGTCAATGGAAATTCTAGAGAAAGATCTGGAGGTAATTCTGGAGTAGAAGTCAATGGAAATTCTAGAGACGGATCTGGAGTAGAAGTCAATGGAAATTCTAGAGAAGAATCTGGAGGTAATTCTGAAGTAGAAGTTAATGGAAATTCTAAAAATGAATCTGGAACTATGGAATCTGAAACTAGAAGGAATTCTAGTGAGGAATCTGGAGTAGAATCCAGAGGAAATCCTGAAGTAAAATCTAGAGATAATTTTGAATTAGAATCTCAAAAAAATCCCCAAATAATATCAAAAACGAATGAATCTCATTTTGATGGAAATCTCCCATCTATTCTTGAACCTGATGCTAGAGGTAATGTTGGTTTTCTGCTTGATAAATTCCGAGTTTATCATAAACGAAGATTTGTCAAAGCTAAAACTAGAAAATTCACAGTTAAAGCTGATCAACTTGAAAAACTCTTGATCGCTTTGCAAGATGTCTGGATTAAAATTGCTCAAATGAACAAAAATACGGATGATCTGGATGCCTTGTGCAGATTTATAAAAGTGAATAATCTTCTGATGACAGAACGAAACAAGAAAAAAGTTGAGTTACTGTATGAATCCTTGAAGAAGAAGTCTTTGGAAAATGACGGGTCTTGTGGCAATTCTGGTCCTAGGAGCTCAATATAGCGGATTAGGTAGTGGTGTGTAGGTTGTGTGTTTAAAGTTGAATTTATTGTTGAGTTTGTGAATAATGAATATTTTAATTTTTTTTGTTAAAAAAGCGTTAATTTCGCTGTTTTACTTTTTGTATTTTTAATTGTACTAGAATTCCGTAAATTGTAAAATTTGAGGATTCTGAAGTTTTGGGGATTTTTGTGAAAAGTTTTCAGATTTTAGGATTCTGAAGTTTTGGAGGTTTTTATGAAAACTTTTCAGATTTGAGGATTCTGAAGTTTTGGAGATATTTGTGAAAACTTTTCAGATTTTAGGAAATCACAAAACATTATTGATTTTGAAAATTTTCTAGGTTTTTAGAATTTCAAAAAAGTATAAAATTCAAAGATTTTAAAACAAGAAATCTGAAAAATCAGAATATTTTGAAATTTAATAAATTTTTTGAATTTTTCAGAAACCGAGAATTTAAAAAAACTTATTTCGAGGCTATTTTTTAGAATTTTTATATTTTATATTTTTATATATTTTTAATTTTTATATTTTATATATTTTTATATTTTAGATGATTTTTCGACGGGTTTTGCTGGTGAACAGATGGATAAGACAATTATCGTTTTTTTCTGTAAACTACAGTACTCCATCAGGGTACAAAGAAGTTCAAAGATCGATTGAACATCGAAAAAACGAAGAAAAACGAATACTTTCAATGATTTACGAAGGGAATCCTATTGAAGCTGTGGAAAAATGGAGAAAAACAAATTCTGGGTTTTTAAAAAAAATTTTTTTATATAAATTTGAATTTTTTTAGATTACCTGCAGAAAAAAGTCCGGCATTTGGAATCAAACTTTCGAGTCACCTGATTGCCTCCGGAAAAGTGGATGATGGATTCAAACTTTTGTCATCAATTTCAAAAGGCCAATTGACAGATGATCAATTTTGTGCCACTTTGGAAAGAATTCTTTATTCTGAAATTACTAAAAATCCGATTGAATTGGCTGAGAAATTTTATATTAATGTTGTGTCATCTGGATTTCACAAAAAAAGAAATCGAGATTCGTTAATTGCGAAAATTATTCAAGCAAAAATAAGGTTGGTTTTTTTAAATTTTAAATTTTAGGATTTTATATGAATGCAGTTTTAGAATTATTTAAATATTTTTGGAAGTGGTTTGAATTCTTAGAGGTTTTAAAATTTTTAGGATTGTTAGAATTCTTGAAGTTGTTAGAATTTTTTATAGTTACTGTAATTCTTTGTTTATCTTCTAGAATTCTTGAATTTTTTGAATTTCTAGGATTGTTAGAATTTTTGAAGTTTGTTAGAATTTTTTATAGTTACTGTAATTCTTAATTTATCTGTTAGAATTGTTGAATTTTTTAAATTTCTTAAATTCTTGAAGTTTTTTACAGTTACTGTAATTCTTTGTTTATCTGTTAGAATTCTTGAATTTTTTAAATCTTTAATTTTTAAAATTTCTAGGATGGTTAGAATTTTTGAAGTTGTTTGAATTTTCTATAGTTACTGTAATTCTTTGTTTATCTGCTAGAATCCTTGAATTTTTCTAAATTCTTAGGTTTTAAAATTTTTAATATTAATTTAGAAATTACAGTAAGCTTCTTTGAAGATTTTCTTTCTGTAATTAAAATATTGATTTTAGTTTTAAATTACTTTTGATTTTATTTAAAAATTTAAACATTTTTTAAAACATTAATTAGTGGTGTACGGTCATTTTTTATGTTTAAAATTGAGCATTTCAGCGATTCAGAAAAAGTTACTGTTGATCAACTTTTTGATTTGTACTTGAGATTGTCGAAAATTGAACCTGAATTGACGGAAAAAGAAGAACAAAATAAACAAAAAATTCATCCAGATTGTCTTTGGAAAATTATAAAATGGACGAATGAAGTTATGTCAAAAAATAAAGCAACAAAAGAATTGGAAAAATGTATGTTTTTAAATATTTAAATAATATTTAATGTTTAAATTGCAGTATTTAAGTTTGTTGAAAGTAATGGATCTAATGTTCAAATGGATTGTTTTCAAGGTTTATGGTTACTGTATCGAGGAAAAACATTGGAATTTGTGGATTCGTTATTTGTAAGAAATTCAACTTTTTCTGGAAATCACATGGAGTACCTAATAGTTTTGTCAGAACAAACTAAAGAGGTAATTTGTTTTTGCTTAAAAAAGTATTTTTTAATTTAAAAATAATTTTAATTTTATTTATAATTTTAATTTTTTTATTTAAAAATAATTTTAATTTTATTTATAATGTCAATTTTCTTATTTAAAAATAATATTAATTTTTTTATTTAAAAATAATATTAATTTTTCTTATTTAAAAATAATGTTAATTTTCTTATTTATAGTTTTAATTTTTTTATTTATAAATAATTTTAATTTTTTTATTTATAAATAATGTTAATTTTCTTATTTATAGTTTTAATTTTCTTATTTATAATTTTAATTTTCTTATTTATAAATAATGTTAATTTTTTCAGCCGAAATTCCTAGAAGGTCTGTTAGATTATCCAGAACTTTTCAAAAAAATGGAAATGTTAAACAAAGTTTGCGAAATTATTGCTCTTATTTGTGGAAAAAATCAAGATTTCGATGGACTGGAGAAATTGCTAGGAAGGATTTTGAGATTGTACAAGTCGGATCCGGAGCAGTATCACATTAATGGTTTTAAGAAGGTACTGTATAGGATGGCACATTTTTATAAATGTAATAATTGCGTTCCACCCGGACCTCTGACTGATATTCTGAAAAGATTACGGTAGTTTTTTTGTTTTAGTTAAGTACGTGAAAAAGAAGAAAAAAGTTGGACGAATGTGAGAACGGACTCCTAGCACGAAAGTCCCTGAGAAATACGGTAGTCGTTTCACGTTAAGGTTTTAGTGGTTGTTAATTTTGTATACAAAGTGCTAATAAATTGTACTATTTTGTGTTCTAGTTCCAATTCGAAAATTGTAAAAAATTATCTGTTAAAAAAGGAATAAAACGTCAGAATTTAGTCATTTAACCTTCTTGGTTCGTTAGTTGTCTTTGAACAAAGTGGTTCATAAAGTACAATTTTTGGTCTTTTATATTTTTTTTTCATTGTAATTGTTTAAAATCAAGTTTCCAAGGATATAAAGATATTTTTAGAATCGAAATTAAAGATGAAAGTTCTTGGAAATAATTTTTAATTTTTATAAAAAATTTAAAATTTTAAAATTTAATTAATTTTTATAAAAATCATTTTTTTTATTTTAGAAAATTAAAAATTTTTGAATTTAAATAATTTTTTAAAAATAATTTTTTTTTATTTTAGAAAATTAAAAATTTTTGAATTTAAATAATTTTTTAAAAATCATTTTTTTTATTTTAGAAAATTAAAAATTTTTGAATTTAAATAATTTTTTAAAAATCATTTTTTTTATTTTGGAAAATTTAAAAATTTGAATAATTTTTAATTTTTATAAAAATCATTTTTTATTTTAGAAAATTTAAAAACATCCCGATTTTTTTGTTTTAAAATTTTTTGTATAAAATCCGTCAAAAATTTTGAAAATATTGAATTATGGCAAATTCTATTTTTTCAAAAATCTTAATTTAATTTAGATAGTTTTCGAATCTAAAAAATACATAAACATTTAATTTTAAATTTTATTAAATTTGTTACTTTTAACTTTTGATGTTTACTTTTTAATAATGTTTAAAAATTTCGATTATTTTAGTTTTTTTAAATTAAATTTTTAAAAATTTTTAAAAAATATTTTATTTTTAAAAATATTAATTATTTTTAAAAATTTTAATTATTTTTAGTTTTTTTAAAAATATTAATTATATTTAAAAATTTTTATTATTTTTAGTTTTTTTGAAATTTTTGATTATTTTTAGAAATTTTAATTATTTTTAGTTTTTTAAGTTTATTTTTATTTCCGATTTGTTTTTAATTTTTAATTTACATATTTTTTATTTTCAGTATTTACCGTATCCTAGTAACAAGGATATGAATCAAAACCCGTTTTTAAAACTTAATAGATCCGATCGGCTTCGATTTCGAACGTAAGTAGATTACGGTAAAGTACACACAAAAAGTGTAATTTTCGACCTTGTAACAATTGCGAAATGTGACGAAAATTTAACAATCGTCACATATTTTACAAATATTTCGCATTTGTTACAAAAATAAAAAATAAAAGTAACGATTTGGATTTTGTTACTGTATCAAAAGTTACACTTTTTGTATGTAGATGATTCCGGAGTCAAGAAACAGAAACACTTTCTTTTTTCCATTTCACAAGGGAACTTCGCTGTTGGGCATATGTGATGCTGACTTGACTGCTGGATCTGAAGTCGTAATCTTTGTAGATCCCCGATGATCCAAGTCGTTTTTTACAGTCAGAAAATAAATGTCTTCTGATGACACTGCTGAAGCAAAGATACAAAACCGGATTCACGAAGGAGTTTGTCGCGAACAGGATCATCACAGTCCAGTTCATCCACTTGCCTTCGTACTTGGCACACAGGGTGATACAGACCTAAAATAAGAATAAATTATTAAGTAATTACGAAATCACAAAATTAAGCACTAAAGGTGAAAGTAGTAAAAGGTCGTTATACACACAAAAATTATATATTAAAACGGCTTTGATGCATGAAATACAGTATATTCAATGCACCAATGTCATATTTAATATATAGATACACTGAATATAACGTATTCGATACATCAAAGGTGTTTTAATATATTTATTTACTGAATACAATGCACCGATATCAACTTAATGCATATCATGCATGGGAAATGATGTATCTCATACATCAAAGCTGTTTTAATATATCTATATATTGAATACAAGGCACCGATATCAACGTAACGAATCGGTGCATTGATTACAATGTATCTCATAGATCAAAGTCGTTTTAATATATCTATACATTGAATACAAGGCACCGATATCAACGTAATGAATCGGTGCATTGATTACAATGTATCTCATACATCAAAGTCGTTTTAATATATCTATACATTGAATACAGTACATCTATATCAGCTTAATGAATCGGTGCATTGATTACAATGTATCTCATACATCAAAGCTGTTTTAATATATGTATACACCATATACTATGTACCTTTTTTGTGTACAGTAAATAGTAGATAAAAAAGCAATTTAGAATAACATCCACTAATCCTTAGGGTGAGTTGTATCTTCTTAGACTAGCTTCATAAAGTCTTAATTTTGTAGTTGGATAAATACCTTTAAAAGTCTAGTCTGCCGGTATAGATCTTCTTAGAGTGATGTGATCTGAGATTGCGTAAATTTCTAGAAAGATCTGACTTAATTTAAGATGGATCTTTGTAGAAAACCTCAGTTTAATCCAAGAAGACCTAATTTATGAATTTTTGTATTTTATCATCTCCGAAATTTCAAAATTATCTACTTTTGAACCTTTTTAGACTTGTTTCGTTACAATGTACTAACCTGTCCCACAACGAACAACACGGTGTTGATGATGCAAGGGATGAGGAGTCTGGTCTCGATGCTGAGGGACCGTTGAGCACTGATGCCGTTGGTGATTGTGGAGGCGACGGAGTTGCCCCTGACCCTGACCCTCATGGGGTCTATGAGTTGTCTCTTCTGTCGAGTAAACAAAACATACAGAGCAATGCCGTAGAATGGGAACGGTAGAATCATCGAAGAAACGTTGAAAATCATATAGTAAGTACCTGTGCCGTTGGTGTTGTAAGCTGTCCAATTCGTTCTGAGACCGTAATGAGTGGGGTCGTAGTAGAGGGGTTCGAACCAGGTAAATTGGTGTTCTACAATGCTTTGAATCAATCCGACGATCCAGGCTATGGAGCAGATCAAGAAGCACTTTTTCGGCTTCAGGGTTCTGAACCAGTTTGGGAACTGCACCGCGGCCAGTCGGCTCCACGCCACGATGGGGTAGTGGTACACCATGCTCCACCAGGTGAAGTCGAGGTAGAGGTGGATGTGCCATCGCCATTCCACCGGCAGGATCTCGTTCTGACTTAAAATGACTAATCCGGGCCAGATCCCGAATTGGATCAACAGAAGCACATCCGTTATGGATTGACTTATGAGGAATCTGAAGCCGACAATGTCCTTCGACATCCGCACCATGGACAAAGTAACAATTGCGTAAAATGCGATCCCGACAGCGCCGTAGATGAACAAAAACATCCCGGCCACGATGTCTTCTCGATTCGGGATCCTGTCAACGACTCCAGATGACAGTCCATCCACAACCCCCATGTCGTCATCCTGATCGGAGTTCCTGATTACGAAAGCCGGGGCCCCTACTCCGTAAGAACTCCGACTTCCGACAGCTATATGAGGCATCTTCAGCCTGCAAAAAAAACATTTTTTTAAAAATTTAAAATTATCAAAATCACGGGATTTTATTACATGAATACAATTTGGCGTTTTTTTCACGTCAACAAATTCAGAATCAAGGCAGGTGTATAATTTGCACTTGAATAAAAACTAATATTAATTAAATTTAAAATCAAAAAAATATCATGCAATGTTAAAATTAAAAAAAACCGAATTAAACAACAGTCGTCTAGAATCCTGAGAGGGATTCTGAAGGTTTCCAGAATCTCGTAAGATTTCAGAAATTAATAAAAATTTCAAAAATCTTGAAAATTTCTAAATCTTAAGAATTTCATAAATTTTCAAGAATTCAGAAGGGAAATGTAGAATTTCATAGAATGATAAATTTCGGAATTATTCCAAATTTTCCAAGAACTTCTGAAATAATTTAGAATTCTATAAAATTCCTAGAATCTTTAAAAATTTTAATTTAGAGATCTTAGAAGATCTAATAAAAACTTTTAAAATTTTCAAGAATTCAGAAGGGAAATGTGAAATTTCCTAGAATGATAGATTTCGGAATTATTCCAAATTTTCTAAGAACTTCTGAAATAATTTAGAATTCTATAAAATTCCTAGAATCTTTAAAAATTTAAATTTAAAGATCTTAGAAAATCTCATAAAAATTTTAGAACTCTCCAGAAACTTCTAAAATCGTCTAAAATCCTAAAAAATTTCCGAAATCTAAGAAACTTAAAACTTCAAAAATGTTCAAAAAGATTCCGAAAATTTGCTCAAAAAAATTTTGCAAAATTAAAAATTAAAATTTTTCCAAAATAACGAAATTATGAAGAAGACGAAACCAAAGCAGAATTTCCATTTCGGTCTTGAAGTTCAAACAAAGAATCTACGTCAACCAAAGCTCGTGTTAACCCCATCCCCTGAGGGGATTTTAATTTCCGAATCCAATCCAGACTTCATCCAGAATAGCTCGACCAATGACCACAGGGTCCTCGAGAGAATACACACAAAAAAGTCTAATTTTCGGGTTCTTAATAATTGTGAAATGTAATAATCGTCACATTTTTATGAATATTTAACTTTTGTAAAGGAAATTATAACTTAATAGTGACGATTTCTGTTTGTTACTGGACTAAAAGTTATGTTTTTTGTAGAGATCTTGGATAGTGTCTATTTCCAACTCAAATCAGGGCTTTCTAGTCACTATCCAAACTTCATTAGGGTTGTTGAATCACTATCCGAAAACAACTCCAATACACAAAAAAGCATAATTTTTGATTTAATAACAATTACGAAATGTAACAATCGTCACATTTTTATGAATATTTAACTTTTGTGACAAAATTAAAACTTAATAGTAACGATTATTACTTATTACTGAATCAAAAATTTAATTTTTTGTGTAGGGGTCTTGGATAGTATTTATTTCCAACTGAAATCAGGGCTTTCTAGTCACTATCCAAATTTTATTAGAACTGCCAAAATCACTATCCAAAAACAGCTCCAATACACAAAAAAGTCTAATTTTTGATTTAATAACAATTACGAAATGTAACAATCATCATATTTTTATAAATATTCAACTTTTGTGACAAAATTAGAAAATAATAGTGACGATTTCTGTTTGTTACTGGACTAAAAACTGTACTTTTTTGTGTGTAGGAGTCGAAATTACATCCTTTCGAGTAATTCAAGGCCATTCATTAAACTTTTTAAAAATCAAGAACTTCAGAATTTTATAAATGACTTTGTTAAGGTTGTTATTATGCGAAAAATAAAGCAAAACGTGTAATTCTAAAAACTGTACTGTGATGAAAATAAAAAAACATATTTTATAAGATTTTAAAAAAATGATTTCAAAGATAATTTTTCACTTAGGACCGAAAGTTGTGAAATTTAGTGTAAGAATAGTTTTAGAAAGTTCAAAAACAAAAAAAATAAAAATTTTTATAAAAAAATTTGAAAATTTGTCTCGAAAAGAATTTTTAAAATTTTCCAGTTAGGACCCAAAGTTGAAAAATACGGTATTCACATAAATTGAGAAATTTCTAAAACATTATTAAAAAATTTTATAAAAAAATTTAAAAATTTGTTTCAAAAGGAATTTTTAAAATTTTCCAGTTGGGACCCAAAGTTGTAAAATTATACATTTAGGTATTTTTAGAAAATTCTAAAATATTATAAAAACGACTTTTATAATTTTTAAAAAAATAATTCTGAAAATTATTTTTGGAATTCTCCAGTCGAGACCCAAAGTTATACAATTATGGCCTCACGTGGTTCTTAAAAGTTTCGAAATCATTATCATAAAAAACTTCAATAATGAAATCTGAAAAAATTATTTTAAAGAGACTTCTTAGAATTTTCCAGTCGAAACCGGAAATTGAGAAAAAAATATTTACGTCGTTCTAGAGAGTTCCAAAATTACATTGTTCTAAAAATTAAAATTTCACAATAAATTTTTAAAAATTAGTCCTGACGCGAATTTTCGAAATTTTCCAGTTAAGACCAAAAATTATAAAATTTTATGTTTTTGAACTTCTAAAATGTCTCAAAATTACATTGTTCTAAAAATTAAAATTTCACAATAAATTTCTAAAAATTAGTCTCAACGCGAATTTTCAAAATTTTCCAGTTAAGACCAAAAATTATAAAATTTTATGTTTTTGAACTTCTAAAATGTCTCAAAATTATATTGTTCTGAAAATTAAAATTTCATAACAATTTTCCAAAATGTCACAGGCACAAGTTTCAAATTCTAATTCGCCTAAATCCCGACCACAGTGATTATAAGATTATCGAACACGAAGAAGAATGTCCCAATTTCGTCAAAAACGATTATAAAAAAATAAAGTTTTAAACATCTGCAAAAAAATCGAAAAAAACTAATTTAAAATAAAAGTTTGAAATTTTCGAAAAAAACAATTTTAAAAAATTATTTCTAATTTTTACAAAATTACGCAAATTTTAAATTTTTGAAATTTAATCAGAAAACTGTGAAATTTTACGTTGAGATTATTTGATAAAAAATTTTATTTTCAATTTTTACAAAATCACAGAAATAATATTTTTTAAATTTTGGGTCCTGACTGGAAAGTTACGAAATTCCGAGATAAGATTATTTTTAAAGATTTTCGCGTCAAGATAGTTCTTAAGAATTTTCGTGTTGAAACCATTTTTAAGAACTTTCGCGTCGAGAACATTTCTAACAATTTTCGTGTTGAGACCATTTTTAAGAACTTCCGTGTCGAGAATATTCCTAACAATTTTCGTGTTGAGACTATTTCGTAATTATTTTAGCGTTAAAAACATTCCTAACAATTTTCGCGTTAAGATAGTTCTTAAGAATTTTCGTGTTGAAACCATTTTTAAGAACTTTCGCGTCGAGAACATTTCTAACAATTTTCGTGTTGAGACTGCTTTTGGAAACTTTCGAGTAAAGATAGTTCTTAAGAACTTTCGTGTTGAGATCATTTTTAAGAACTTTCGTGTCGAGAACATTTCTAACAATTTTCGTGTTGAGACTGCTTTTGGAAACTTTCGCGTCAAGATAATTCTTAAAAGTTTTCCTGTTGAGACCATTTTTAAGAACTTTCGCGTTAAAAACATTTCTAATAATTTTCGTGTTGAGACTACTTTTGGAAACTTTCGCGTCAAGATAATTCTTAAAAGTTTTCCTGTTGAGACCATTTTTAAGCATTTTTGCGCCGGAACTATTTCGTAACAAAATTAATTTTAACTTTATAATGGGATAATTAAAAAATTGAATTTTAAAGAATAAACATCTGTGAAAAAATAAAATCAAGTTTTTTGGGTGACATAAAATAATAAAACGGAATCTGAGCCAAACTAAAATTCGCATTTATTTTTCGTCCAAAACCAAAGATTCGTTTTCTGACAAATCCGAAAAAACAAAACTGACTCAATTCCAAATAAGGACCTCCGAAAAAGTGTAATTAAAAATTTTAAAGGGTATTATTTTAAATAATAAAAAACCTATAATTTCGAAAAAAGTTTATTTTTCATTTTTCGAGAAAAACATCCAAAATAATACAGTAATCAGAAAACTGGCAATTTCAAAGATAATTATTGACAACATAATTCTTAAAAAAATCAAAAGGATAAATTTTTAAAAATAATTTAACAAAAATTAAAAAATTAATTTTTTCGAAAATCTTTTTCAAAATTTTCTAAAATTTTAAAAATTCATTTTTTCTAAATTTTCTAAAATTAAAAAAATTTTTTTCGGAATTTTCTAAAATTTTAAAATTTTTTTTTCGAAATTTTAAAAAACTTATTTTTTCTAAATTTTCTAAAATTAAAAAAATTTATTTTTTCGAAATTTCTGAAATCTTCATTAAATTTTTGAAGATTTCAGAACTTTCTGTAAAATTCTAATTTTATTTTTTTTTTGAATTAATAACGAAAAAAACACTTTTTTTTTTAAAAATAATTTTTTTTGAAAAATATATATTTAAAAAGTCAGAAATTCAAACTTCCATATTTAGCTAATTTTCACCCTCATGTTGAAAATTATAATTTTAAAAAATTAATTTTTATTTGCAAAATTTGAAAAAAATTTTTTTTTAAATTCAAATATGACATAAATTATAAAAAAAATTTGTAAATTGAGCAATTAACCAAGGAGTAATTTCGATGAAAATCTTTTTAAAATTACACTATTATGGAAATTTAAAATGTCACGAATTTTTAGAACTTCTTTAAAAATAGAAAATTTTAAGAAATAGTCTAGACATGGATTTTTGGAACTTCTTAGAAAATCAAAAATCAAAATATTAAAGATTTAAAAAATAGAAAATTTTAAGAAATGGTTTAGACATGGATTTTTGGAACTTTTTAGAAAATTTAAAAATAAAAAATTTTAAGAAATGATTTAGAGATGGATTTTTGGAACTTCTTAGAAAATTAAAAATTAAAATATTAAGGATTTAAAAAAATAGAAAATTTTAAGAAATGGTTTAGAGATGGATTTTTGGAACTTTTTAGAAAATCAAAAATCCAAATATTAAAGATTTAAAAATAGAAAATTTTAAAAAATGGTCTAGACGTGGATTTCTAGAACTTTTTAGAAAATCAAAAATCAAAATATTAAGAACTTTAAAAAAATAGAAAATTTCAAGAAATAGTCTTAACACGAATTTTTAGAATTTCTTTGAAACTTCAAAAATCACACTATTAAGAACTTTAAAAAATATAAATTTACGAAATGGTCTAGACGAGGATTTCAAAAACTTTTCAGAAAATAGTAAAATTAGTTTATCACATGTTTTAGAAAGTTTTAATGGATTAAGAAAGATTAATGAAATTTGCAGATTTAGAAAATTCAAATAACTTTCATGAAATTATTAAAAGTTTAAAAACTAAAATTTTTTGTAAGATTCTCAAACGATTCTAGAAGTATCTACAAAGTTCCGAAAATTTAGAATCAGTCACAAAATTTCGGAAAACTGAAAATTCTAGAATATTTCGGAATTCTCAACTTGATTGTGGAAATTTTTAAAAAATTATACAATAATTCAGAATTTTCTACGAAGATTTTAAAAAATTTTATAATATTCTACAGGATTCTGAAGAGATATAGAAACTCTTATAAGATTTTTAGAAAATTCAGAATCTTCAACTCAGATATGGAAACTTCTTAAAGATTATAAAATAATTCAGAATTTTCTACAAAGTTCTTCGAGATTCTGAAAAGTTCTTAAGAATTTTAAGATTTTCGCATTTCTGAAAAGACCTAGATATTTCTGTAGAATTCTTAGAAATTTCAGAATCTTCAACTCAGATATGGAAACTTCTAGAAGATTACCCAAATATTCAGAATTTTCTACAAAGTTCTTCGAGATTCTGAAAAGTTCTTAAGAATTTTAAGATTTTCGCATTTCTGAAAAGACCTAGATATTTCTGTAGAATTTTTAGAAATTTCAGAATCTTCAACTCAGATATGGAAACTTCTAGAAGATTACCCAAATATTCAGAATTTTCCACAAAGTTCTTCGAGATTCTGAAAAGTCCTTAAGAATTCTAAAATTTTCGCATTTCTGAAAAGACCTAGAGACTTGTCAAATTTCCAGAAGCTTCAAAATTTCCAATTCAGTTTTGAAAATTTCTGGAATCTTCTAAAGTTCTCGAGAATTCTAAAAACCGAAGAAATTACAATATGTTCAACTTCCAACAGAATGCTAATTCAAAAAATTAAAATATTTTATAAAAATTAAAATATTTTGTAAAAATTAAAATATTTTATAAAAATTAAAATATTTTATAAAAATTAAAATATTTTGTAAAAATTAAAATATTTTATAAAAATTAGAATATTTTATAAAAATTATTCTTTTTTTAGACAGAGTACTGCTCGGTGAAGTTTCTTCATTAAGGATATTTCCGGATTTCCGAAAGCCTTCATATGTGAATAATAACTTAATTAAATTTGAAATTCAGTAAAATTCGAAAAAATTAATTAAACCATGACGTAAAAAAATTTAAAATTAAAGAAGAAAAAAAATATCATGAAAAGTTTCGTTTATTTTCTGCTCGAAAATTCAAGTGGTACTCAGAAAAATTTTCGGATCAATGACATTTCTGAAAATAATAATCACGAGATTTTTCAACTTTATTAAAGAAAAATCAGGGATGAAGGCCAATCCACAAAAAATAAATAAATCAAAAATCGCCTGTCAACGATCTAAGCTCGATAACAAACAAGAATTTTTTTGGTTTTTTTATTTGACTTGCAAAAATAGAGAAAAATGAATGGAAAAAGAGAAATCGGAGGAGGCGCACTTTACGGAAAATTTTTGTACTTCAACACTTGTGTCTTGCACATTTGTGCTCCAATTTTGACAATTTCAATTCAAAAATGAAAAATAATTGTAAATAATTGTTCATCTTTACATGAGAGTTTAAAAATAATTCTAGGTAAAATTCCAATTTTCATAGAACCCCGAAAATGAAATTTCAGACATCCTTAGAGTCGGGGGTCAACCTCTAGAACCCTGGATTCTGAAGGTCAACTATCAATTACGATTTGGAATTCAGAATCTACAGGTTCTATTGCATAGTTATAAATACTTTTTGAGTGACTGGGACTACAAAATAAACATGTAAATGTCTGGAATACAAATGTATAGAATATATATGTCATATAACAACTTTTAGATGTCTTTAAAGTTGAGCAATAAATACTCAGAATACCGCTCTAAAGTCTGTAGATTCCGAATCTGAAGTCGAAATTCAGAATTCCAAAGGTCAACTATTGATTTTGACGTCAGATTCCGAATCTACTGCTTCTATCGTATAACTAAAAGTACTTTTATTTCAATTTTAATTCTGAAATTGGAATATATGTTCGGAATACAAATGTATAGAATATACATGTCATATAACAACTTTTAGATATCTTTAAAGTTGAACAATAAATACTCAAAATAACGCCCTAAAGTCTGCAGAATCCGAATCTGAAGTCGAAACTCAGAATTCCAAAGGTCAACTATTGATTTTAACGTCAGATTCCGAATCTACTGCTTCTATCGCATAACTAAAAATACTTTTATTTCAATTTTAATTCTGAAATTGGAATATACGTTCAGAATACAAATATCGCACAGCGGAAATTTTTTGTGCAATGTTCCTCGAGATTCAAACTACATGTCGAAGGAGTAATGCCGAGGGATAATTTTGGAACAATCTGTCAATTTTGACGAATGGGAAACCAATTTTTGTTTTTGCAAGGTTTTGCGTTACAGTCGTCGAATGAGGTAAAATAACGTTCAAAAAAATTTTCACAATTTTTAAAATTTCTTAGAACTTAAAAAATACAAAATTTCAAACTTTTTGGTCTTATTTAAAAAGTTATAAAAATTTTTCGAACAAATTTGATTAAAAAAATTCGGTTTTTTAAGTAAGATGATTTTTGAAATTTTGAGGATTATGAAAACACAAAATTTTGAAACCTTGGTCTCAACTGGAAAGTTATAAAAAATTTATATCGCGACTTTTTTCAAAGGAATATCGTCATCTATAATTCTATTTTTATAATAATGTGATTTTCAAAATTTTGAGAATGAGAAAAACAGAAAAATTTGTAATTTTTGGTCTTAAGCAGAAAGTTACGAAAATTTGTGTCGAAACAATTTTAGAAAATTTTATTCGAGAAATTTCTATTTTTTTAAAATAATATTATTTTAAAATTCTTCAGATATTTTAAAAAATTGAATTTTATAGTTTTTGGTCCCAACTGGAAAATTCCAAAAATTCGTGTCGGGACTATTTTTTTCGAATTTTGTTAATTTTTGTTTTTTTAAATAATATTATTTTAAAATTTTTCAGATATTTAAAAAAATTAAATTTTTCAATTTTTGGTCCCAACTGGAAAATTCCGAAAATTCGTGTCGGGATTATTTTAGTTTTGTTACAAAAATATCTATTTTTAATTTTACAGTAATTTCAAATTTTACTTTATTTTTAAAAATTTAAAAAAAGACAGAAAAATTAAAATTTGTAACTTTGGGTCTCGATCGGAAAATATTAAAATTTCGAAATTGTTTTTTTAGAAATTTTTTGATTAAAAATTAAATGTATTTTTTTTTTTAATTTTTTCGGAAATTTTTAGAATTAAATCATCAAAATTTATAAAATAAAAAGAAACAGTTTGTTCAACTGTTTATTTTGCTTTTTTTAATTTTCGATTTTTTTGGATTTTGATCTTTTTTCTGTTATGATTTTATGCGATTTATCTAAGACCAATTTTAGATAATTTTAAATTTACAAAAATATGGAATACGATAATGGAACTTCTAGATTCAGAATTTCAAACAAAAGTTAGAAATTGACTTTCAGAATCTGAATTCAGAATTGGAGGTTTGTCTTCAGAATCAGAAGGCAGAATTCGATATTAGTTTTCAGAATCAGGAGATTTAGAATCTGAAGCAAGAATTAAAAATTTGTTTTCGGAATCTGAAGATTCAGAATCTGATGACAGAATTAAAAATTCGCCTTCAGAATCCGGAGATTCAGAATCTGAAGCAAGAATTAAAAATTTGTTTTCAGAATCAGGAGATTCAGAATCTGATGACAGAATTAAAAATTTGCTTTCAGAATCCGGAGATTCAGAATCTGAAGTCAGAGTTTGTCTTTTAGAATCTGTAAATTTAGCATTTTTTGCTGAGGTCCATAAAATGACCGACATCAAAATACCATTTGCACTTTGCCCGCAACATACAAGCAGATCAGGGGGAACTTTTACATTAAAATTTATAAATATTTCGAAATTTAAGTGAAATCTGCATATTGCCCGCAACATACAAACAAACAAGTCAATGTCAACGTTAAAATACCATTTGCACTTTGCCCGCAACATACAAGCAGATCAGGAGAAACTTTTACATTAAAACTTATAAATATTTCAAAATCAGAATAAAATTTGCATATTGTTCGCAACATAGAAACAGATCAGGGGGAGCTTTTACATTAAAACTTATAAATATTTCAAAATCAGAATAAAATTTGCATATTGCTCGCAACATAGAAACAGATCAGGAGGAGCTTTTACATTAAAATTTATAAATATTTCAAAATCAAAATAAAATCTGCACTTTGCACGCAGTGTTCAGCAAAGACAACCTGTCATGTTGTTCGAAAATTCAATTTCATTTTGATCTCGACAAAGATAAATTTTTAATTTTAATTTTCAACTTTTTTGACACGAAATCACACATTTAAATTTTTAAAAATACAGTAATAGGATCCACAAAGTCCAACTTCGAAGTTACGTAAAATAAATCTTAACGCAAACACGTGCCGATGTCCCACTTTCGTCGAAATCGGAAAACTTTTTTCAAACAATAAAATTTTTAAAATTTTGTTTACTTTTCAGTTTTTCAAAATTCAACATCAATTTTAAAATTATTTCATCCGAAAATTTTTGAATTTAAAAAAAATAATTTCGGAACAAAGAAGACGAATATGGTGATCTCCGTGGGAAATTTTCGTGGAAATATTCGGTTTCGGTTTTCCTTCCGGTGCTTGGCGGATTCTGAATTCAGAAAAGTGTTCTTAATGGATTCTGAATCTCTTAAGCAAAAAAATTACAATTTTGGGATTTTCAAAAAAACCAAAAAATTTAAAAAAATTTAAAAAATTCTAAAAAATTTAAATTTAAAAAAAATGAAAAATTTTTGATTTTTTTAAATTTAAAATTTAAAAAAATTAAAAAATCTGAAATTTTAAAATTTAAAAAAGTTATTTTTTGAAAAATAATTATTTTTAAAAATTAAAAAATTACTTCGATTTGAATTTCAACGACTTTTTTATTCGAAACCGAAAATTTTGAACTTTTTTGTTTACACAATTATAGGTGGTTTGATTCATAAATTTTTGACAAAAGAAATGTACCGCAAAAATTGAAAAGAATTTTCCCAAACTCAATTTTTAGAAATCCCTGGTTAGAACTGAGAATTGTAGTTTTTGGGTCATGTAGGTGTAAAAAGTGCTAAAATTGAACAAATACAAAAAAAGCACATACACTGCAAAAATTAAAAAAAATTACCTCATCACGAATTCCATTTTTTCCAGTCAAGACCAAAAATAGTGAAATTTAAAATTTTTATTATTTTAGAAAATCCTAAAAAAGTTAAAATTTTATGTATTACGAAATCAAAAAAAATTTTTCACAATGAATTTCGAAATTTTCCAATCAAGATCAAAAATAGTGAAATTTAAAATTTTCATTATTTTAGAAAGCTTTAGAATTATTTCTAAAATAGTTAAAAATATCTATATTACGAAATCAAAAAAATTTTTCACAACGAATTTCGAAATTTTCCAATCAAGACCAAAAATAATGAAATTTAAAATTTTTATCGTTTTAGAAGATTTTGAAAATCCGATTACTTTAAAAATATAAAAATCTGTATTGTGAATTTTAAAAAAATCATCAAAAAGTTCGAAATTTTCCAATCGAGACCAAAAACTATAAAATTTAACTTCTAAGTACATCTACAAAATTTCAGAAATATCTAAAAAATCCAAAGTTTTATTTAATTTTTTGCAAATTTTACCTGAATACTGTAACTGAGAAGATTTTTCAAAAACAACTTTAAAAAAATTAAAAAATTAACAAAAAAAATTAAATTTTTAAATTAACAAAAAAAAATTTTTAAATTAACAAAAAAAAATTTAAAAATTTACAAAAAAAAAATTTAAAAATTTACAAAAAAAAAATTTAAAATTTACAAAAAAAACTAAATTTGTCACAGCTATGTCGAAATGCCCTGAGGCGAATTTCAAAAGACTCGAGGATCTTAAATTTTTCAAAGTTTCATTGTCTTCTAAAATTACAATTTTTCCATTTTGAGAAAAAAAGAAATTGATACTTTTTAGAAAAGTCAAAAATCAGAAAAAAATTAGTTTTCCTAATTTGGTCCTTCAAAGAAACCAGAATCCTGAAAAAATAAACAAGGGACACACCGCCCACGACCTTTAAATTACACAATTATAAAAATAAAAAAGAATTTTTAAAAATTGTCAGGGTGGGAATTTTTAGAAACTTGCACATTTCCGGATTTTGGAAATTTTTAATTTTACAAAATTCTAAGAACTTTTTAAATTTATAAATTTAAAAAAAATTTTAAACTTTTTTTATTAAATTTTGGAAATTTTAAACCTTTTTTTATTAAATTTTGGAAATTTTTAATTTTACAAAATTATGAAAAATTTTCGAACATTTTCAAATTATATAAAAATTTAATATTTCGAAAATTTTATAAAAACGTAATTAAAAATTTATTTTTTTATTTCAGATATTTTAAAAAACATCATTGAAAATTTATTTATTTTTTTTAGATATTTTAAAAAATATAATTAAAAATTTATTTATTTTTTTTAGATATTTTAAAAAACATCATTGAAAATTTATTTATTTTTTTTACTGCTTAACTTAGGAGTCTGTAATTCTGCGAAAATGGTCGTTGACCAAAGTAGGAGATAATTTGTTTTTTCACAAATGATTCTCGGAAGTTGAAACCCGAATCTGACCATCAGGAAAAGAGCAATTGGGATTTGAGATTACGATAGCAGATTAATTAAACAACGAAAAAAACAAAGGTCAATGAATTTTAATTTTTTGATTTTTTTACAAAAAAAATTTTCTTATTAATTTTTTGATTTTTTACAAAAAAAATTTTCTTATTTATTTTTTGATTTTTTTACAAAAAAAATTTTCTTATTAATTTTTTGATTTTTTACAAAAAAAATTTTCTTATTTATTTTTTGATTTTTTTACAAAAAAAATTTTTAATTTTTAAAATCGAATTATTTTTTATAGAAAATTTTCGTTGTGAGAATTCAAAAAGTAAAAAAAAATGTGTTTTCCCACGAAAATTTTAAATTATTTTATGACCTAATAAGTTTGCAAAATTTTTGTCTCACAAAGAAGATTTTCGAAATTCGTTGCAGGACCTAAACTTTTTTAAGAATATTTTTTATTTAAAAAAGTTAATTTTAAATTATTTTTTTTTAAATCTAAACTTTTTTAAAAACATTTTTATTTAAAAAAATTAATTTTAAATTGTTCGTTGCAAAACCTAAATTTAAAAAAAAACTTTTTCTATCTGCAACGAAAATTTTTATTATTCTTTTTAAAATCTAAACTTTTTTAAAAATATTTTTTATTTAAAAAAATTAATTTTTAATTGTTCTTTTTAAAATCTAAATTTTTTAAAAATATTTTTTATTTAAAAAAATTAATTTTTATTATTTTTTTAAAATCTAAATTTTTTAGAAATATTTTTTTTTGTTTTTGAAATAAAATTATCATCACAAAAAGTGGAACGGAACACGGATAGTTTGAGGTGTCTTATGTCGAAAGTCACCAAGAACCCGGCTAGACGACAAATAACATCAGAAGGATCATTTTACACTGTCGGAAAGACATTGACACGGTCTAGGAAACAAACCAACGAGTTTCAAGTGACTTTTTGTTTTTAATCAAAAATACAGTATCATTTTTAAAAAAATAAAAAAATAATTTTTTTAAAATAAATTTTTTTTTGAATAAAAAAATAATTTTTAAAAGTAGATTTTTTTTATTTTTAAACAAAAAAATAATTTTTTTTTTATTTTTGAATAAAATTAATTTTTTTTTAAAATTTTTGAATAAAAAAAATAAATTTTTTTTTTATTTTTGAATAAAATTATTTTTTTTTATTTTTGAATAAAAAAATAAATTATTTTTTTTTCGAAATTGAAATTTTTCAAACAATGGATTCTCAAATTTTGAAAAATGACTTCATCCTGAAAAAAACCAAGTTCAAGGGCCACCCTCACTTCAGTCGACATATCGCCACGTCAGAATCCTCAAAAATAGAAAAACTGCGACATTTTGAAATTTAAGTGTTGTAAAAAGGAAATTAATTCTCGTCACGGAATTTTTTCAAATTTTTGATTAGTTCACTTTTTTAAGCGAAAATATAATTTGACGTCAAAAATAATCGAAAAAAATTAAATTGATTCATGTCGCGAAAATTTTTAAAAATTTTGATAAATTCGTTAATTTTTAAGCGAAAATATACTTTTATATAAAAATAATTTAAAAATTGAAAGTAATATTCGTCGCAAAAGTTGTGCAAATTTTGGCGAGTTCGCTAACTTTTAAGCGAAAGTTTTCAGAGATTTTAGCGAGTTCGCTAATTTTTAAGCGAAAATTTTCAAAGATCTTGGCAATTTCGCTAACTATTAAGCGAGAGTTTTCAGAGACTTTAGCGAGTTCGCCAATTTTTAAGCGAAAGTTTTTAGAGACAAGCGACTTCGCTAATTATTAAGCGAAAGTTTTCAAACATCTTAGTGAGTTCGCCAATTTTTAAGCGAAAGTTTTCAAAGATCTTGGCGATTTCGCTAACTATTAAGCGAAAGTTTTCAGAAACTTTAGCGATTTCGCTAACTTTTGAGCGAAAATTTTCAAACACCTTAGTGAGTTCGCCAATTTTTAGAAAATTTAGCGAATTCGCCAATTCTTAAGCGAAATTCTTTAAAGATCTTCATAAATTTGCCAATTTTTAAGCGAGAGTTTTCAGAGACAAGCGAGTTCGCCAATTCTTAAGCGAAAGGTGGTATTTCGCGCCAACATTAGTCGAACAGATAGCGATTATCTTTTTGTCTCGGAAATCTCTAAAAACGGACAAGTTCGTTTATTTCCACGCGGAACTAAAATTTCACGCCGAAAATAATCGAAAAAAACTATTAACTCCCATCACAAAATTCCCGAAGATTATGAAGAATTAGTTCATTCTTAAGTACGGATGGAATTTTGCATCAAAAATCATCTAAAAAAAGAAAGTTAACTCCCACCGCGATTTTTGTGAAGATTATGACGACTTCGCTTAATTCCAAACAAAAGCGTAATTTCGTGTTTGGATAATTTTTAAAAATTAATTTCTGTCGAAATTTTCTGAAAACTGACAAATTCGTTTAATTTTAAGCGAAAGTATAATTTCATATTTGAAGAATTAAGTGAAATTTCACAGCAACTTTTTGAAGACAATAAGAAAATCACTCAAATTAAGCGAATGTTTGATTTCGTGTTTAAAAAAAATAAAAATCTAACAGCGACTTTTTGAAGATAATAAAAAACTCGCTTAATTCCAAGCGAAAGTACAGTTTCGTGATTAAAAAAATAAAAATCTCACAGCGACTTTTTGAAGATAATAAAAAATTCGCTTAATTCCAAGCGAAAATATAATTTCGTGTTTAAAAAAATAAAAATCTAACAGCGACTTTTTGAAGATAATAAAAAACTCGCTTAATTCAAAGCGAAAATATAATTTCGTGATTAAAAAAATAAAAATCTCACAGCGACTTTTTAAAAACCATAAAAAATTCGCTTAATTCCAAGCGAAAATATAATTTCGCGTTTAAAAGTAACTAGACCTTCCGAATAACCAGACGTCTGAGTCACAGCGATATTTCAACCCTTCCTCTAATATCGAGAGCTGAAGCGTGATATATAGTTTATTTTCTGTTTTATTATTTTGGCATTCTAAAACACATCAAGGAAAACCCGGAAAATGGACGTTTGTTTGATGAAAAAAATGGCCTTCCTTCGAAATTCGTTCTGGATGAATTTGTCCAAGAAATCATGTGCTTGTTGCCTCTGGCAATCTTCAATCAAAAATTCGGAAGAGATGCAGATTTATGGTTTTGCATAGGATATTATATAATATTAAGTCTAACATCCAAAAAAATACCGTAAATTCAAAATTTAAAAAAAATATTTTTAAAAATTAAAAAAAAATATTTTTCAAAATTTAAAAAAAAAATATTTTTCAAAATTTAAAAATTATAATTTTTCAAAAAATACAGTATACTTAAAATTCTAAGATAAAAAAAATAAAAAAATATTTTAAAATTTTTCGAAAATTTAGTTTTTTAAAAAATATTTTTTAAAAATTAAAAAAAATATTTTAAAATTTTTCGAAAATTTAATTTTTTAAAAATAAAAACTATTATTTTTCAATATATACAGTATAGTTTAAATTTAAAAACATTTTTAAAGAAATTAAAAATTCAAAAAAAAATATTTTTTTTAATAATAAATTTAAAATTCTAAAATCAAAAAGGTCAAAAAATTATTTTTAAAAAATTCATGTTTTTCGAAAAAAGTTATTCAAAATAAAATTATTCATTTTTAAAAAATACAGGAAATTTAAAGATTAAAAATTATTCCGAAAAGTCAGATATGTTTTTAAAATTGTAAAAAAAAATAAATTTTTTTAAATTAAAAATTTTTTTTTTAATTTTAAATTTTTAAAAAATATTTAAATTTTTAGTTTTTTATTTTTTAAAAAATGTTTGAAAATTTATTTTTTAATAGTTTTTTATTTTTTTAAAAATTTTTGAAAATTAAAAATTTATTTTTTTTATTTTTTTTTATTTTAAAAATTTATTTTTTCTAATTTAATTTTTTTAAAATTATTAAAAACAAAAGTATTAATTTTTAAAATTATGGTAATTTTAAAATTCAAAAAGATCAAAGAACTTTACGAAAAATTTCTCATTTTTTTCATTAAGAACAACTTTGAAAATTGAGATGCCAATTTCCAAAGAAATTACAATTGCGGAATTTTAAGACCAATAAGATCAAAAATTTGCAAAAATTAAAATGTTAATTTTCAAAAATTACAATAACTCTAAAATTGTAAAACAAAAAAAATTAAATTTTTTATTTAAAAATTCTTCAAAAAAAATCAATCTTCAAAAATTACGGTAATTTAAAAATAAAAAAATATGCAAGAAAATCTTAATTTTTTTAATGATATAATTTCTCAAAAATTTTAATTTTTAGAAACTACGGTAATTTAAAAATAAAAAAATATGCAAAAAATCGATATTTTCTGAATGACAGAAGTTCATTGAGACTGGGATATTCATTTCCAAAGGACCCTTCCATTTTCGGCAAGTCTGAAGTAACTCGAAACGAAATTTATTTTTGAAGATGCACGAAATCCAGGATCCCATTTTTGACTTTCTGATCCAGTGCCTTAGGCAATGGAAACAAACAGAGCAAAGAACTCAAAAATTGGATTAGCTCGAAGATGGAAGATTTCGGAAAATTTGCAATCATTTTTCTGAGCTGGGGAACCGGAAGTCGGGCTCTATTTCATTTTTTCAAGAACTCGAAGTCCGTGAAAAAATCGTGCTAGTCGAGAATTCAAAGTTTGCAGACTTTTCCGAAAAAATTTAAATTGGTCTTTTACCGACCTTTAATATTTTCCGAACAATTAATTTTCATAAAACATTTTACCAAAGGTCTCAGGTGGAATTCTTAGAATAAGTTTAAAAATATTTAATATTTCATAAAAAAATATAATTTTTATAAATTTAAAAATGTTTAATATTTCATAAAAAATTCTAATTTTTTTTTTAATTTTAAAAATTAATTTAAAAACATTTAATATTTTATAAAAAATTATAATTTTTTTTAATTTTAGAAACATTTAATATTTTATAAAAAATCCTAATTTTTTTTAATTTTAAAAATAAATTTAAAAACATTTAATATTTCATAAAAAATTATAATTTTTATAAGATTTTTTTTCAAGGATATTAGAAAAAATCTAAAAATATTTAATATATTTAAAAAATTAAATTTTTATAAAAAATAATTTTTAAAAAATTTAAAATGTTTAATATATTTTAAAAATTAAATTTTTATAAAAAATAATTTTTAAAAAATTTCGGAAAATTTTTTTTCTTAAATCTAAAATATTTGACATTTTATGAAAACTTCAATTTTTGCAATGAATTTTTCACTAAAAAATCCCGAAAAAAATTTAAAATATTTGACATTTTGTAAATAATTCATTTTTATCATAGACATTTCGTCAAGGATCTTAAATGAAATTTCAGAAAAATTTAAAGCATCTGGCGTTTTGTGATCAACTTTTCAAAAATTTCAAAAAGAACTTTCAAAAAAACTTTCAACCTTTGACATTTTGGAAACGACTTGCTAAAAATCTCGAAAAAAGTTTTAAGATTTTTGATTTTTGACGTTTTATGGAAAATTCGCCAAAAAATTTCGAAAAAAATTTTTTTAATTTTTAATTTTTAGTGTTTTATGAACATTTTGCCAAACTTTTTGATTTTTGGCGTTCTGTGGACTTTTTGCCAAGATTTTTATTTTTGGCATTCTATGAACATTTCGCCAGGAATTTAAAAAATAATTATTTCAGAAACAATTTTTATTATTTGGCATTGAATCAACATTTCGCCAAGAAAATTCTTTTAAAAGTCAACTTTTGGCGTTCAGTGGACTTTTTGCCAAAGGTCTCGGAGGGAATTTTCGACTTTTAGTATTCAATGAACATTTCACTAGGAATTTAAAAAATAATAATTTTCCAAAGAATTTTTATTATTTGACATTGAATCAACATTTCGTCGGAAATTTTTAAAAAACATTTAACCTTTGGCGTTCTGTAAACATTTCGCCAAAAAATCTCGAATGGAATTTCCAAATTACTTCTGATCTTTGTTGTTCACAAGGAAAAGTCAACAGTAGACGATTACCTGAAGATACAAAAAGTAAATAAAAACGAAACCCAAGTCCCAAATTGAACGGAAGAATCCTGGAAATTTTACCCAAGAGCAAAGGGCATCGGGAAACCCGGAATTAAAGGTAAAAACCCAAAAAAATAAAATAAAAAAATTTATTCGACCGTAAATAATGTTTTTTTTATTCGAAAAAACTGCAAAATAGAATTAATTTCGTTTTTGAAGATGATTAGCTGAATTTTGAAAAAGCAAAATGCCTTCGTTGTCAGCTGATGTTTGATTTGATTTTCTGTCTATGTCACATGAAAGACCAATTTCTAATGATTACTTTTTTGAAAATACTTTTGAAATATTGAATTTCTTGTTTAGTAAACATTGACGTTGAATTTTTTCAAATCAAAAATGTCAATGTTGCGGAATAACTTCTGACAAAAGTTTTCAAAAAACACAAAAGTTCGGTTATGTGACATTTGTGTTTTAATCTTGGCAATTTCAATTTAAAAATGAAAAATAATTGTAAATAATTGTTCATCTTTACATGAGGGTTTAAAAGTAATTCTAGGTAAAATTTCAAGTTTTTATAGAACCCCGAAAATGAAATTTCAGACGTCCTTAGAGGCGGGGGTCAACCTCTAGAATCCTGGATTCTGGAGGTCAACTATCAATTATGACTTGGAATTCAGAATCTACAGGTTCTATTGCATAGTTATAAATCCTTTTTGAGTGACTGGGACTACAAAATAAACATATAAATGTCTGGAATACAAATGTATAGGATATATATGTCATATAACAACTTTTAGATGTCTTTAAAGTTGAACAATAAATACTCAAAATAACGCCCTAAAGTCTGTAGATTCCAAATCTGAAGTCGAAATTCAGAATTCCAAAGGTCAACTATTGATTTTGACGTCAGATTCCGAATCCACTGCTTCTGTCGCATAACTAAAAGTACTTTTAATTGTGGAATTAAAGTATAAATGTCTGGAATACAAGTGCCGCACTACGAAATTCCTGATTGTTAAAATAAATTTACTTATTTTTAAGCGAAAGTGAAATTTCTCACCAAAAATTTAAAATAGCGAAATTAATTTTCGTCATGGGAGTTCTTAAATATCATAGAGAACTGTTTAATTTTAAACGAGAGTAAAATTTTGCGTCAAAAAACCTGAGAAGGAAATTAACTTTTACTACGAAGTTCCTGATGATTAAAATGAGTTTGCTTATTTTAAAACTAAAATATAATTTTAAAAAAAAAGAAATTAATTTTCGCAACGAAATTCGTCAAAGATCATGACAAAATCACTTATTTTAAAACTAAAATATAATTTAAAAAAAAAAAAGAAATTAATTTTCGCAACAAAGTTCTCTGAAAATTGTGACGAAATCGCTAATTTTAAAGCGAAAAAATAATTTTTCGTCAAAAGTCGCTTTTAGATTAAATAAAATTAAACATTAATAATTCATTATTCAAATTTTTTTCTCACCAAAAAGATTTACTGTAAGATAAACTTATAGAATATTTCCTACTTATTAAATTCTAAACGAAAATCTGAATCACGTCAAATTCCGAAATATAATTGACTTTTGAGAAATTTATTCCAACTTCTCAGAAACAATATACTGTACTACTTTTGAACCACTGAAAATTCCAGAAATACAGTGAAACCTCGCTAAAAACAACCCGAAGGGACGGCAGAAAAGTTGTTTTTACAGAGGAGTTGCCTTTATCGAGGGGTTTACTAGGGGAAAATCCACAGTAGGGGTCGGAACCGAGTTGTCTTTAAAGAAAATTTGCTCTTATCGAGGGTGTTTTTAGCGAGGTTTCACTGTATTTTTAAAATTGATCCTAGAATAACGCAAGTTTTTCCTAAATTATTTCTGTGAACATATCCTTTCAAAAAAATCATCAATTTCATTAACCCAGTTATGAAACAAAAAACTCAAGTTTTGAAAAAATTTAGTTAATTAACTGGTTAATTTACTAACATAAATAAACAGAAAAGAAAATAAGAAATAAAGAAAAAGTTAAAGTCGAAGGTGAAGCACCTGGATTAGAAGTCTCCGTGGTTGTCTGTCCGGGGTTGATATCGGCCTGTCCGAGGGGGAATATGACCCATTTGACTCCGTAGGTACCTATACTCGGGCTTCCTCCGGTGGATGTGAATTTTATAGAAAGAGGTTTTCCCACCGAGTTGAATGCCCACGGGAGTACGGTATCTTCTGGTTTCGAGTACCTGAAATTATTTAATTACATCATTGTAAAAATTAGAATTATATATCGTTACAAAACTATTTCGGGACGACTTTTCGGAATTAACAAATTTTAGAAATCTTAATTTCAGATTTTTTTATGGATTCTAAAAAGTCCGATAAGCTTCTTTAAAATTCTAAAACGCTCCAGAAATTTTCAAAAATTTTTAAAAGCTTCGGAATTTTCTACTATAATTTACATGGTTTCAGAAATTTCAATACGATTTTCGGCAATTTTGAAAATGTTCTTCCATATCTTGCAAGATTCTACAAACTTTCATAAGATTCTAAAAAGCTCCAGAAACTTCGAAAATGTTCTTCCATATCTTGCAAGATTCTAAAAGTTTCATAAAATTCTAAAAAGCTCCAGAAGCTTCGAAAATGTCCTTCCATATCTTGCAAGATTCTAAAAGTTTCAGAAATTTTTATGTTTCCGAAAAGTTGGAACTTTAAATTATATCTTTGAATATTCTATAAACTTCCACAATATTCTGGAAAAATTTAAAAGCTTCTGTAAAAGCTGTAGTTAGATAAACTCACTTCCGAAGGACATTTGTCGGGTCGATTACTCCTAAAGTATCTCCTGTGTAGACGGTCAAAACGGCGTTTCCGGAATTAAAAGTCGCTCCTGAATCTATCATGTAGAAGAATATTTGCATATTGGAGTCGGCAGGGTAATATCTGTAGGTTTCATTCGTGTCAGGAGCGTAGAATTTCGGATATTCAGAAGTCTGTCCGAAGAATGGCTGTTCGTTTTGCGTCAGATTCTTATCGTAAACACCGGTCCAGTTCGCAGTTGTAGAGTTGAACAGGGTCATATTCACTGCAAAGACCACATATTGAACTCCACAGTCATCAGAATCCATAGCTCTTCCTTTGGTGAGAGTCTCCCTTCCGGAGAAGAATCTGACGCTGATGGTTTCTCCTGGTTCGGACGTAGTGATAACTTTGTTTTCTGTGTCAGTCGTATTGAAGGTGTACTGTGCTCGGACATCCCAAGGTCTCGGAAAACCGGCGTTGCCGTTGTAGACAAGGAGCTCAGCCCCGGTGTCCTTAGAAAACGTCTTGCCCGTGTTGAGGAGTATGAATACTGAGTGGAGTTCGGGGTTCAGTGGTTCGAAATGCCATATCTCAGTCGTGTTTGCTTGGAGTTGATCCGGATAACCTGTTGAGTCAGTTACAGTAGGGTTGGAACTTATGTTTTGAGATGTCGAAGGTAGTTCTGTACTAGGGATCATTGTAGAGTCTGTAGTACCTGATTCAGGTAGTGAAGTAGTTGTGGTAGTTGACTCTGGTTCCGTAGTAGATGCTACAGAATTTGACGATGTTGTATCTGCAAAAGATGTTGTTTCAGACGTTACTGTAGATGTTGAATCCGTATTACCATCTGCCATAGTTGAAGATTCAGCACTGTAAGCTTTGGAAATACCGACAATAAGCAAGAATCCCACCAGAATCTTCATTGTTACCTAAAAAGTTAAAAATTATTTCGTTTCAAAGAAATCCTTTAAAATAGATGTTTGGAGTCTTTATTTCGTCAGAAAAGCAACACTTGTGCGATTTTTTATTATTATCAAACAAATTTTCGAAGAAAAGCAAGACGATTTATGACTTCTTCATTCTTCGCCTCGCCTTAGAATATCCGTGACTCAGCTTCAATCACGGAAGACCGTAAACGGAACACGCCCAATAGGAATTCTTGGATTTTTTTACAACTTTCATTACAGTGACAACATAAACACAAACTGAATTCAAAAATAGCTTACTTTTTTGATGTACGAACATACTAGATTAACTACTAGGAATTTTCTAAATTGCACATGTTATATGATGTATCAATACATTAGAACAGCTCTGATATATGAGATATATTTAATATATCGATATACTAAGTATCATATCAATGCATTGTACTCAATGTATCGATACGTTAATATGGATCTGATATAAGGGATATACTATATTCAATGCACCGGTACACTAAGTATGATATCAATAAATTGTATTCAATGTACCAATGTATTAAGTATGATATCGATGCATTGTATTTAATGTGTCAGTACATTAAAACGGCTCTGATATAAAGGATATATTATATTCAATGCACCGGTACACTAAGTATAATATCAATAAATTGTATTCAATATATCAATGTACCAATGTATTAAGTATGATATCGATGTATTGTATTTAATGTGTCGGTACATTAAAACGGCTCTGATATAAAAGGTATATTATATTCAATGTACCAATGCATTAAGTATGATATCAATGGATTTTATTCAGTATATTAGTACATTAAATATAATGCATTCAATACACTGGAATCGTTTTAACGTATTGTTTTTTGTGTGTACAATATCAAAGTATAATTTCATAACATTGTAGAAAATTTTACTCTTTAATTTTTTGATAATTTTAAAACTTTGGAAGTATATAAATCAAACTCAATGCATACAAAAGAAGTGTAACTTTTGGACCAGTAACAAATACAAATCGTCACTATTGCGTTACACTGTCTTCATAAATGCCAAATAATCATGAAAAATGTGACGTTTGTTGTATATTGTTACATTTCGCAATAGTGTTAAGACCAAAATCTATATTTTTTGTGTGTAATTTTTAATTCTAACTGGAAAGTTTCATAACTTTGTATAGGAACAATTTCTTTAGATTTTTGTGTCCCACATCCTGCTATTGACGTTAGCATGGTTTCGAAACCATCTAAGATCATGTAAACAAAAGTCCACAATTTCTGGTTTCAACTGGAAAATTCCAAAAATTTCTTTGTAAGACAATGTTTTCGAAATTTGTCATATATTTCTACTGTTTACAAATTACGGTCTAATTTCTTGAGATCGAATATGGTTAATTAAGGGTACACAAGAAATTATTAATTTTAGGCAATGTTCTCAATATTTTCGATAGATGTTTGAGGAGAATTTTTTCCTTCGAGATCACTGACGGTGCTGGTGCTTTTCTTTGACATTTTTTTTTCGTTTTTCTTGGCGAGATATCTTTCAGCCTTGGCAGCTTGGGCTTCTGTGTATGCCTCAGGGGATTTCGCCCACCACTGAACATCGGCGCTTCCGAAGACGGAGAAAATGACGACAGGAAGAAAAGCGATTACGGTAGATATGTAGAAGACAATGTTCCATTCCGTTTGGGATCCTGTTTGAACGATCAATTTCGTCATCAATGGGTTGGTGATTCCACAGATGGCAACGAAGAAGAACGTTAAGCCTGTGATGGCTCCACTGAAGGCCGGGGCGATCGCCACTAGGGCGGCTTGACATCCCGGGGTATGCATCCCTGTGAACAGCATTGACAAACACAGGAAAACGACCGCTAGACTGGCTTTGGTGGAATCCAAAAAAGTCGCTCCGATGAGGAAGATCCCGAGACCGACAGATCCGATCGCGTTGAGAGTCTTAGAAAGCGCCGATTTCGACCATTTTGTTCTTGCTTGAAGCCATGTGTTCAGATACGAACTTCCGATTTTGCTGATCCACAGACACAATGTCGGCAAAGCGGACAAAACTCCGTTGTGGGCCGGGTCGTACTTGTGCACATCATGGAGATAACTAAATAATAATTTTAAATTACAAAAAAAAATTTTTAAATTTTCGGACCTTGGCAAAAACATGATCATCGTCATCAGGGGAAATTCGTGACAGACGACACTGATCAAAGCGGCCCAAACTGGTCCGCTCCGGAGAATCCTGGTCCACGGTACTTTTCTTTCAGTTCTTTTTTTTCCGACGTCTTCAGAAGCATTCGACAACGTGATAAACTTCAACTCGGCTTCTGAAATACAGGATTGTTTCGAAGGTTTATCACGACCAATAATGGCGTAAATAAAAATGAAAAATAATCCGGCACAGGCAGAAACGTAAAAAATCGAAGGCCATCCTCCAAAAAATTCCGTTTGAGAACACAAGGCTCCTGCCGCAGGCACAATCAACAAAGCTCCTGAAATTTGTTTTAAAAATAAAAAAATTAAATTGTTTAAATTGTTTAATTTTAAAAAAAATGAAATTAATTTTCTTATAAATTTTCAACTTCTGAAAAGTTTTTAAAAGAAATTCTACAGTTTCAAAAATCATTAAAAAGTAATTTTTTTAGAAGTAGATAAAAATAATAAAATTAGGTTACCGTAGATTTTAATTTTTATGGAACTGGATTACTGTAGGAGTATATTGTATTCTTTAAAAACTTGGACTACTGTAGAAATAAATTATATTTTATAAAAATTTGGATTACTGTAGGAATATATTGTATTTTATAGAAATTTGGATTACTGTAGAAATAAATTACATTTTTTTTAAAGTTAGATTACTGTAGAAATAAATTATATTTTATAAAAATTTGGATTACTGTAGAAATAAATTATATTTTATAAAAATTTGGATTACTGTAGAAATAAATTATTATTTTTTTTATGTTGGGTTACTGTAGGAATATATTGTATATTTTAAAAAGTTGGATTTGGTTAAAAATACTCACCGATTTGTCGGCCTCCACTGGCGACCCCGAGGGCATAGGATCGTTCGTTGGCCGGGAACCATCTTGTTAGAAGTGAATTCACGGCTGGTTGAAGAAGAGCATCGGCCAATCCGATGAGGAATCTGGCGAAAATAGCGAAATAAACACTTTTCGGAGACAAAAGTGGAATAATAAAATTCGCAGTTGAAGCTGTCAAAACAGCAGCAATTATCATATATTTGGCGTTGAATTTATCTGCCAAAAGTCCCGTGACGAGCATACAAAGAAGACCAGCGTTGAAAGCCCCGAAGATATATCCCTGGTCCGTGGGGGACCAGTTGAGTTTCTCAGCCCCAAGGGGTTCACTCGAGACAGAAAAGTTAAAAAATTCAAAATCAGAATCGTTGGAGCTTCTATGGTGTCTGATAACGAGGTCGTCGTCGTATTCTGTAGAATTCACCATGCAAACAATCGCCATCCCCATGTTGCTGTTCATCATATGAACACTGAAAAAAATTTAAATAATTAAAATCGCAAAATTCAAAAATTATTAAATTTTCGAGAATCTTATAGAAAGCTTCAAAGTCTGATGATCAACTTTGATTTTAAACTTAGAATTCAAAATTTGACTGTCAACTTTGAACTTTGATGATAAATTTCAATCTCGAATTTCAATAGTCAACTTTGATGCCGAACTTCGACCTCAAATTTTGATGATCAACTTTGACTTCGAACTTAGACTTCAAAGTCTGACTGTCAATTTTGATAATGAATTTCGACCTCAAATTTTGATGATCAACTTTGACTTCGAACTTAGACTTCAAAGTCTGACTGTCAACTTTGATGCCAAACTTCGATATCGAATTTCAATAGTCAACTTTGACTTCGAACTTGGACTTCAAAATTTGACTGTCAATTTTGACTTCAAAGTTGATCATCAGAGTTCGAACTCTAATGACCATTTTTGACTTCAAACTCTGATGGCTAACTTTGATGTCAAACTCTAACTATCAACTTTGATGTCGAACTCTAACTGCCAACTACGACCTCTAATTTTGATGATCAACTTCGATTTCAAGTTTTGATTATCAACTTTAACTTCAAACTTTGATAATCGACTTTGATTTCGGACTTTAACTTCAAAGTCTGACTGTCAACTTTAACTTCGAACTTTAATTTCAAAGTTGATCATCAGAGTTCGAACTCTAATGACCATTTTTGACTTCGAACTTCGACTTCAAAATCTGCCAACTTTGATCTCAAGTTTCGACCTCAAACTCTGATAATACGGACATGTAATAAGATTACCTTGCGAAACACATGCAGAGAAGAGCCGCAGTGAGGAATCTGAATGAAGGCATCCATCGGTAATTTAGTTGTTGATTGACTTTAGGGACTCCTGTAGCTGGTGCCGGATGAACAGTAGCCATCCGAAGTAGGTGTTCTGGAACATTATTATCCATCAAAAAAGTACAAAATTTCCGCAAAAAATTTGTAAAAGAAAAAAAAATTTTTTCGGGTTAGTTCGAGGTAGCTGGATTTGTTTGTCTTTTCTTAAAAATGGAATTCAGGTGTTTTGCTTCAAAAATTTTTGTCCATTTTAGGATCGCGCGATCCGATTTAAAACAGTATCTATCGAGAACAACTATTTTGCCTGAGGGAAGGTCACGAAAGATTTCATCTAAGAAAATTCAAAAATCTAACGTCTTCGGAAACTTATTGCGTGTTAATTTTTATTTTTAATTAAATTTATGAAAATTGAAAAATATTCATGCCTGAGGGCGAATAGTGAAGCAATTGATTTTATAGAAAAATTGAGCAAATTTAGCATTGGTGGAAGTTAATAGATTTATTATTATTGAAAATAGATAAATCTAATATCGTTAGAAAAATAAGTATGTAATACTATTAGAAACGAATATATATAACGTTATTCGAAGTTAATGGATTTAATATTATTGAAAATAGATAAATCTAATATCGTTAGAAAAATATATATGTAATACTATTAGAAACGAATATATATAACGTTATTCGAAGTTAATGGATTTAATATTATTGAAAATAGATAAATCTAATGTCGTTAAAAAAATATGTATGCAATACTATTAGAAACGAATATATATACAACGTTATTCGAAGATAGAAAACTTAATATGCTCAAAATTATATAGATCTAGTGTTATTAGAAGTATACGATTCTAACACTCTTAGATATATATATAATGTTATTAGAAGTTATAAGATATCCTCAGAAACGGAAGTTTACTATGTACTACTTCTTATTACAAAGAATATATACAGTTGAACTTGGATATAAGACACCCCCTTAGGACCGGGCAAAGCGTATGTTATAAGAAAGGATATGTTATAGTGAGGGTATCTTATATCCAAGTTCTACTGTATTACAATTTCGAAATAAACTTGTTCCATTTCCATTTTTTATGATAACATTATAGTAGAACTTGGAGATAAGATACCCCTTTGGGACCGGGTAAAGCGTATGTTATAAGAAAGGATATATCATAGAAGATGTAATTTTGAAGGCAGATTAATCAAACTCATTGACTCAGACCTTATGCTATAACCCGAAATATATTATAGCGGGGATATTTTATATCCAAGTTCTACTGTACCTAAGGTTGGAAATAAACTAAAATAGTTCAGTGGATTATCAAGCACAGTATCAGTTAGATGTCGTTACAAAATGAAAAATTAATTTCTTTCGTGAATTTTCTAAAGATCATAATGATTTTGCTTATTCTCAACCAGAAATACAGTTTTACGCAAAAGTGAACATAAGTTATCTAAGTTAACTTCCGCAGCGAAATCGGTAAGAATTAAGAAATTTTCGCTTAAATTTAAGCGCAAGTAGAATTCCGCACCGAAAATCAAAGTTAATTCTCCCAGCGAAATCGCTGAGAATCACGAAATTTTCGCTTATTTTCAAGCGCAACTGAAAGTTCGCTAAAATCAAGGTTAATTCTCCCAGCGAAATCGCTAGTAATCAAAGCGAATTCGCTTGTTTTCAAGCGCAAGTAGAATGTCGCTAAAATCAAAGTTAATTCTCCCAGCGAAATCGCTAAAAATCATGAAACTTTCGCTTATTTTCACGCGCAACTGAAAGTTCGCTAAAATCAAGGTTAATTCCCCCAGCGAAGTCGCTAAGAATCAAAGCGAATTCGCTTATTTTCAAGCGCAGGTAGAATTTCGCTAAAATCAAGACACTAACCTAACTTAGTAATTGACCATAATTCATTGAATTTTTTCTTTTTATTAATATTGTGATGTTTGTATTCAAAAATAAGTCTGTATCAAAGGACCCTGATAGGGTGTTTGAAAAAGTGACTGATTTTCCGGACTCAAAATAGACGTGTGCAGTGATCCTCGAAACTAGGCGCCGAGGATTCTGCTTCGAAAGTAAACAATGAAAATTCACGTTAATCGAATTAAATTTAATCGAAAGTTTAATTACGTAATGAGACCGGAAATCCCGATATTTTAGGCCATAATGAATATTATTTTTCAAAGAATTTTTATACTTTTCGAAGTTCAACCATGAACTGATAACAAACTAAAAATAAAATTTTCGCCTACTTAATTTCTAATTTATTTCTCAAAAAATAATAAAAATTTAAATTTTTAAAAAGGTATATAAAGAATCTGAGAAAGATCAAAAATAGTACTTGGACTTCCGGTGTCTCGCCCCGCCTAATCCAATTCTCTTCCTGGAACCATTGTCTCGAGGAAGCGCCTCAGGCAAAATCCGCTTATTGACTCAATTTGGCCCAGTTTATCCTGTTTACTTGAGTGCTTCCAAGGTAATAACTTGATTGAAGACTACTCTAACCGGCTTTCAGTTTGGATTAAAGTTTAATTTAAAAAAAGCGGAAGACCGGTATTTTTTTAAGATGCACTGAAATTTGACAAAATGATCAGCTTCCGAGGATTAAGATCCGATCCTTGTTGGACAATTGTCTCCGCGAAAGCAATCTTGAAAATTATCTATTTTTGGTTTTTTTTCGAGTTTTTTTCATTTAAATTGAAACAATTGTGAATATCATTTTTACAAAATTGTATTATTTTTAAAAATGAAAAAAATATAAATTTATAAAAAAAAATAAAAAAAAACAAACTTATTAAAAAATAAAAAATATAAATTTACTAAAAAAATATATATATATAAAAAATATAAATGTAAAAAAAAAATTTAAAAAGTAAATTCTAAAAATAAATTTATGAAAAAAATAAAAAATATAAATTTATAAAAAAAATTTAAAAAATAAATTTGTTAAAAAATAAATTTATTAAAAATTAAAAATATAAATTCCAAAAAAAATAACTATAAAAATCAATTTTAAAATCTTACTGTAAATTTTATTTTTTTTTAAACTAAATTTTTAATTTCTAAAAAATAATCATAAAGATAAATTTCAAAGGATTACTGTAAATACAATTCTAAAAAATATTATTTTTTTAAAAGTTAATTTTAAATTTTTATCTTTTAAAATTTTTTGCGATTTTACTTTTTTATTTTATTTTAGAATTTTAAATTTTTTTTAAATTTTAAAGATTTTTAATTTTTAATTTTAAATATTTTCAATTTTTTAATTTTTTTAAATTTTTCTTTAAATTTTAAAGATTTTTAATTTTAAATATTTTCAATTTTTTAATTTTTTTTAATTTTTAATTTTTCTTTAAATTTTAAAGATTTTTAATTTTTAATTTTTTTAATTCTAAAGATTTTTAATTTTTATTTTTCTTTAATTTTTTTTATTTTTTTAAATTGAAATTTTCAAAGATTAATTTTAAACTTTTTTTACGAAAATGATTGATACAGTTTGATTAATGACATCATGCATACTGTCTTTTGTGTAATTAAAGTAAAAACGTCAACTTCGGATTACTTCGAAGACGGAATGCACTTTCCGTCCGAGAACCTTCGGATGAACTTTTTGTTGTTCTTTGGTCTGATTCAGATTTAAATACAGTAAAATTACTTTTTAAAAATATATATTTCAAATTTTATTCAATTTAAAAATATAAAATTTTTCAAAAAAAATTTAAAAAATTTTAATTTTATTTAAAATAAAAAATGTAAAATTTATAATTTTCTAAAATTGATTTAAGAAAGAATTTTTTAAATTATATTTTTATTTAAATATTTTATTTATTTTATATCAATTTTTAAAAAGTAAAAATCAAGAAAAAAAGTGTAATTTTTTAATTATGTTTTTATTTAAATATTTAATTTATTTTATGTTTTTAAAAGATAAAAATCAACAAAAAAAGTGGAAAATTTTTTATTTAAAATTATTTGAAAGAATTTTTTAAATTATGTTTTTATTTAAATATTTAATTTATTTTATATCAATTTTTAAAAAGTAAAAATCAACAAAAAAAAGTGAAAATTAACCGAAAATATTTTTAAGTTGGTCCTGAACAGAAAATTGGCTGTTTTTTGAAAGTACTTTAAATTTTTTAAGATATGTGATGGACTTCCGTCGCTTTCGTAATGAGACCAGATTCGACCGAAAAGTGATCCACGAAGAGCTGGCCATAGATGGACGAATCCACTTAGGATTTAAAAAATTCTTTGTTTGCATTTTTTGCAGTATTTGGTTTTCAAAATTTAAAAAGCTCACAAAAATTAGCTAATGATGACAGTGTCTGGAACCGGAACTTGCTCGTCATTTCCGGAAGAGCTCCAACAACCGGTTTGATCAAGAACCCTCTCTGCAAAACACAAACAATGGCTCTCGATCGCCTCAGGAACTAAGTAAGCACAGCGAAAGCAAAAGCACGACCCTCTTCCTAGCATCATGAGACTCAGGCGGAGATAAATCTTTTTGTGGACTAAAGCTTCTTCTCCCGGAGGCGGGTTCCGATCATTTGCGCTTTTTCAGTCAAAACGGATGGCCAACGGAATCGAGAATCTGTCTTCGAGACAGTTGTTCCACTAGTTTTGTCCCGAAAGTTATTTAAATTAACACATCGCGGACAATCCATGTTTTGGAAGTTGTCTGCCGTGGATCCGAAGTTATGTATTTTTTCCGTGGCCCGAATCCGTCAATGTTCCGTTCAATTTAGAAATATTTGTTAATTATAAAAACTGAAAAAATCACAAAAATAAATCTATTACGAAATGTTATGTACCGTATCCAGGGGTTGTGTACCACATACGGTCCACATTGCGAACGATGTGTTAATATGACTTACCGTAATCAGAATCCATGCGTTTCTTTCGTCCATCGAATTTTAGCATTTTTAAAACACACTTTTTCGGAAATAAATTGCGTGACCGTCGCCTCTGTGTCTGTTGTCCCAGCAAGGACTGGGTTTTTTCCCGAGGCGGAGCTCGTCACGGAGTCCTCCTTGCCACCGTGATGTTGCCGATAACGTGGACGCACTCTTTTTTATGTTGCGCTAGCCCAAGTCCAAGGATAATCCTTTCTCGCAAGTCCTGTTATATTTGCGTTTGTGTTTTTGGCGATCGAGCGTCAAACTAGTGCGTCGTCTCCCGAGGCCGCTCCACCTTCACTCTTTCGTGAGCTAAAAGTGGAGATTATTGAGGCCAAGAAACACCAGACTTGTTGGAATTGTCGCGAAATAAACTCCTACAGCGAAATCTTAGATGATCATGATGAATTCGCTCTTTCGTAAGCGCAAAAGTGAAATTTAGTGCTAAAAGCAATTTAAAAAAGAGTGAAATTAACTCTTACCGCGAAGTTCCTTGAAATCCTTGCCGAATTCGCTTAGTTTTAAGCGCAGGTAGATTTCGTACTAGGAAAAATTTAAAAAATAAAGTTAATTCTCCCAGCGAAATCGCTAAAGATAATGAAAATCTCGCTGATTCTCAAGCGCAAGTAGAGTTTTGTCCAAAGAAACAAATTTTTTCGGAAACTTTAGCGAATTCGCTTACTTCCAAGCGCAAGTAGAATTTCGCTGAAATTGAAGCTAATTCTCCGAATGAAATCGCTGAAAATTAAAGCGAATTCGCTTATTTCCAAGCGCAAGTAGAATTTCGCTGAAAAACCAGCCAAAAACCGTCTATAGTCCAATGTTGATAGTTTACGATCCAGATTGTTTTTCTGCGTTCTTCTAGTGTTAAGTGTTTGCTTACTGTAGAGTAAATCTAATCCGGAAAAATGTCTTCCGAGTGCTGTCCACTAGACACCGCATCCAACTTCAGAATCCCAAAAGTGCTTCTTGACGCAGAAGTCCGAACTTTGTTCCTAAATTTCGTTTTGGGACCGTTGATCCGAAACTGGACTAACTGGACAAAAAAGTCTGTCCAAAGCCCTCGAGTTTTTTGTTTTTCGAGTCCCGAAACCAGTCATGTCCAGTTCGCAATACCGTACTCAGTTCCTTTTTCAGGGCCTCTCAGCCGTTCCTTTTCGAGAGCAGTTTCATTACCTTGAATCATGTGCGGCATCTGGGCTCTCATCGGCCAGAACTACGAAACTAAGACTCATGAGAAGGAATTTTTGAAAATCGTCGGTAGAGGACCGGATTTGACGGTTATCTCGGAAGTCCAGCCGAGGGTCTGGCTGGGCTTCCACAGATTGGCCATTGTTGAACCAGGTCATGCTCCTAGTGAACAACCCATCGTCGCCGGAGGGCTTAGTGTCGTTTGTAACGGCGAAATTTACAATCATCTGAATTTGAAAGAAGAATCCGAAACCGAAGAATGCGAAGTCAAGAACGGAGCAAGTGACTGTGCTGCCATCATCCATTCCTTCAAAACCAACAACGGAAATTTACGGAAAACTTGCAGTTCCCTCGATGGAGTCTTCGCTTTCGTCATGGTCGACGAGAAATCGGTCTACATAGGGAGAGACCCCATCGGAGTCAGACCCCTCTTCTACGGATACACCACCGAAGGAACTCTTATTTTCGGATCAGAAGTCAAGTCAATCGAAAAACTCTGCGTCAGAATCGACTACTTCCCCCCTGGATGCTGCGCTCAAATCCCCGTCGATTCCGTCCTCCAAGGCTTCCAGATCATGCAATATTACGCCGTCCCCACCAACCCCGAGAGATCCGTCGCTCTCCCCGTGGCTCAAGTAAGTCAACATGTATTTTAAAGTTTTTTAAAATCAAATTAAAAATCCTAAAATCATCAAGAATCTCAGAAATTTAGGGAATTCTAGAATCTGAAAAAAATTAGAAAATTTTAGAATTTTATGAAAGTTTTTAGAAAATTTTAGAATCTGAAAAAAATTTTTATAATATTTTAGAATTTAAAAAAAATTTAAAATTACTTTATTTAAAAATATTTAAAATTATTTTATTTAAAAAATTTAAAATAACTTTATTAAAAATATTTAAAATTACTTTATTTTTAAAAATTAAAAATTATTTTATTTAAAAAAATTAAAAATTATTTTATTTAAAATATTTTTTAATTTTTAAAAACTTTGTAATGATAGTGATTTTTTATTTTTTAACAGTAAGACTTCCGGGACTAAAATTAAAGGTCCTTAATATTTAAGTAACGGATTTGCCGAGACCACAAAATTCGGTCTCAGTCCGATGAACTTTGAATTTTTCGAAAATGTCTGAAAAAATATGAAAAAAAAAATTAAATTCCAAAAGTCATAATTGAAACTTTTTTTTTTTAATGATGGAAAATTTTCAGGATGTTGTACGAAAACTTTTGATCGAAGCTGTTGAAAAAAGATTGATGGGAAATAGACAATTTGGATTTATGCTTTCTGGAGGACTGGATTCTTCCTTGATCGCTTCCATCGCGAGTAAGCTCCTGCCGGTGAAGCCGATAGGGTTCTCTGTGGGGTTCGAGGATTCTCCAGATTTGGAAAACGCAAAAAAAGTCGCCGAATTTCTCGGTATTCCTCACAAAGTCCTCGTTATAACTCCGGAAGACTGTATTAACATCATTCCTGAAGTAGTTTTTGCTTTAGAAACCTTTGATCCTTTGATTATTCGTTGTGGAATTGCTCATTATCTTCTTTGTCGTCATATATCCGAAACCAGCGATGTGAAAGTTCTTCTTTCCGGCGAGGGGGCCGACGAACTCTTCGGGTCCTATGCCTACATGCAGCGCGCCCCGACCCCCAGCCACCTCCATCGGGAGTCCCTCCGCCGGATCAAGCACCTTCATCAATACGACGTCCTTCGATGTGACAGATCTACTTCTTGTCATGGATTAGAAATCCGTGTTCCTTTCTTGGATAAAAAAATCATCGAATTTGTTGCGAAACTTCCTCCGATGCTGAAGTTGATTCCGAACAAACTCGAGAAATTCGTCCTCAGAAGCGCCTTCGAAGGATGGCTTCCCCACGAGGTCCTCTGGAGGAGCAAAGAAGGTTTCGCCGAAGCCCTCGGGAAAATCGACCTCGGAGATGTCGTTCAAGATCATTGTTCTAAAATAATTTCCGACGAAAAATTCGCTTTGAGATCTGAGATTTTCAATTGGAAAACTCCCGAAACGAAAGAAGAGTACTGGTATCGTTCTCTTTTTGAGGAATTCTACAGTATAGAAAAAATGGATTCTGTCGTCCACACCAAAGTGTACAGGACAGCCGCTTGGCATCTCGACGACAAAGAAAACTGTAAAGACGGACTTCTCAATATCGAATCTGCCAGACTTCGCAGAAAATCCACCGGAAGTTCCAAATTTTCCGGTGTTGCTTAATTTTTATTTCTAAGTATTCCAGTCAACAATGTCCACATCCACTTCTAGATCCCCATAGTACCCCGTGATCAAAGTGTACATAATTTGCCAAATGTCTCTTTGCCCGTCTTTCCTTAATCTACGAGAAAAATATTCAAAAAATTTTAATTTTTAAATAATTCTATTTTTAATTTTTTCATTATTTTTGTATTTTTTATATTTTTTAGTAAACAAAGACTTTTTTCAAAGAGAATAATAAAAGTTGGCAAAATATACTTGAAAGGTCAAACAAGGTCAAGTGCAAAAAATTGTGAAATATTTTTACAAAAAAAATTTTTAAATAAATTTTTTAAAAATTGTGAAATATTTTTACAAAAAAAATTTTTTTTAAATTTGTGAAATATTTTTACAAAAAAATTTTTTAAAGTAAAAAAAAAATAAATTTTCTAAAAATTTGTGAAATATTTTTACAAAAAAATTTTTTTAAAGTAAAAAAAAGTTTATTTTTTAAAGTTCTTAATAGTGTGATTTTTGGTTTTTAAAAAGTTCTGAAAATTCATGTCGAAACTATTTTGTAAAAAAAATTCTGGAAATTCACGTCGAAACTATTTCGTAAAGTTTTTTAAGTTCTTAATAGTATGTTTTTTTAAGTTTTTAAAAAGTTCTGAAAATTCACGTCGAGGTTATTTTGTAAAAAAAGTTTGTTTTTTAATCTTAAGAAATTCTAAAATTCGTGCTAAGACTATTTCATAAAAAAATTATTTTCGATACTTTAAGAAATTTTAAAATTCGTGCTAAGACCATTTCGTAAAAGTTTTTTAAGTTCTTAATTATTTAATTTTTGGTTTCTAAGAAGTTCTAAAATTCGTGCTAAGACTATTTCATAAAAAAGTTTATTTTTGATTTTTCAAGAAGTTCTAAAAATTCGTGCTAAGATCATTTCGTAAAAAAAAATTATTTTCGATATATTAAGAAGTTTTAAAATTCGTGCTAAGACTATTTTATAAAAAAGTTTGTTTTTTAAGATATTCTAAAATTCGTGCTAAGACTATTTTATAAAAAAGTTTATTTTCGATATTTTAAGAAGTTTTAAAATTCGTGCTAAGACCATTTCGTAACAATTTGCACTTTCCTAATAATTCGAGCTTAGAGAACTTCGATGAAATTAAACTCTTTCGTCATCAAAGACTGCCAAAATCTAAAAATAACTTTTTTAAATTTTTTCATCAAGGTCAAATTTTAGTTTTCGGATTTGCGTGAAAGACAAAAGGCAAGCAGCTTCTTTTTTATTTTCAAAGTAAGCTGATTTGGTTTCGTTTTGAATCGAGAAAAAGCGCGGTGTCACGGCAGACTCGATGGCGTCGTCGAGGAGACACGCGTTGACTCTGACTCATCCGATCGGGAATCAAGAGGGGCTCGATGACGAGTCTGAGTGGAAACAATGAGTTTATTCTTCATCTTTGATGATTTCTTAAAAAAGTAAAAAAAATACTCGAATCAGATCTCTACTTAGAAGGGAAAACACTTTATTCCAAGTGGTTTTTTCAGACAACTTACAGGTCATTTTGTACCTTTTCGGATACTTATTCTGAATCTGTTTATTTTTGGTAACAATCCATCTGAAATGGGACAATAAAACAAAAGTATAAAAATTCATGAATTAAGTTTCAAAAGAAAATTCATTAAAATTAAATAAAAAATTTTGAATATATTCTAAATAACTTGAATTTTTATATAAATAATTTATAAAAACAATTTTAAATAAAACCTCTTCTTAGATATGTTATCAACGTATACTGTACTCATAATCACAGATATCTGTCTAAAAATCTAAATATATTCTAAATAACTTGGATTTTTATATAGATCATTTATGAAAAAAATTTCAAACAAAATCTCTTTTTAGATATGTTATCGACATATACTGTACTCATAATCAGGTATCTGTCTAAAAATCTAAATATATTCTAAGTAACTTAAATTTTTATATATAAATAATTTATGAAAACAATTTCAAACAAAATCTCTTTTTAGATATGTTATCGACATATACTGTACTCATAATCAGATATCTGTCTAAAAATCCATATTCTAAATAACTTGGATTTTTATATAGATCATTTATGAAAAAAACTTCAAACAAAATCTCTTTTTAGATATGTTATCGACATATACTGTATCCATGACCTCCAACATCTGTCCAAGATTCTGAAGAATCTGCTCTGTCCATAGACTGCACAACCTGTTTCGGACCTCTTGGAGCTAAACAACTTCTTGGATAAATATCCATTTCATGCATGACTAATCTGTTATCGAGATCTATTCCCCAAAGTCGACTTTCTTGAGAATCCACAGAAATCGTTCGAAGATAAAACGGCATCGGTCTCCATCCAATTCCGATGATGTTATTTTGTGACAAATTTCGTAATTTGAATAATTTCTTATCTGTCTGAGATATAGCCCAAATAACATTATCCCCTACGGCAATATCGCAAACTTTAATGTCCATCGGAGCTTCTAACCAATTTAATCCTTTAAATTTTTGATTTCCTTCGTCAATACCGTATCTTGAAAAACACTTTCCTGAAGTTAGAGAAAAAATCCAAACATATCTGCCCGTCGGCGATACTCGAATTTGATCGATTTTATCGTTGAACAACTTTGGAGTTTCAATTTTGACAAAATTCGGCGAATTACTTATTCTTAAGGATTCTGTAGCCACGAATATTTGTCCATCTGCAGTAACGATCCAAAGAGAATTCAGAGAAACCGCTATTGAGCAAATCGGCAATCCTAAAAAATATCAAATTACCATAAAAATCAAAGAAAAAATATTTTCAGATTCCGCTTCATCATGTTAGTCAAAATTTAAAATCAAAATTAACAATTAAATTTCAAAATTGATCATCAAAGTTCAAACTCAAAGTTGATGATTAAACTTTGAAAGTCAAAGTTGATCATCAAATTTCGAAGTCAAAATCGACAATTAAACTTCAAAAGTTTTCCACTAGATTTTGAAATATTATAGAATTCTTGAAAATTTTAGAATTATTCATTGGATTCTAAAAATCTTTAAACTTTCCAACATTTTAAAATTTCTTATTCAATTCTAAAAATGTTTAAAATTTTCAACATTTTAAAATTTCTTATTCAATTCTAAAATTTTTTTTAATTTCCAACATTTTAAAATTTCTTATTCAATTCTAAAAATGTTTGACATTTTCATTAAAAAATCAACTTACCTACGGTACTTGTGTCGAGACGATCCCATGAAGTTCCAAGTGGTGTCAATTCTGAATTGAATCCTCTTCTGACATTCAAATTTCCACAATTATCCAAAACATAAAGTCTCTGAATCGTCGACGTCAAAGCCAAAATAGAATAATCAGTGTCAAAATGCGGAATTGATGTTAAATTTTTTCGATTTTTATCAAAAACAAAAATTTCTGAATTTGGTTGACATACAAAAATTCCATTATTGCCTCCGGCAGATATTATTGAAAAATTATCATGTAAAATTAATCTTTCTGGAATAACTTTTTTCATCAAATGTCCTGTCAACGGTTGAGTTGCTGTCAGAATCTGACGTCCTAAAGAATAAAAAATTCCTTGAGAAGAAATTTTTAATTCTGATTGTGAAATATATTTTTTTAAATTTTGAAAATTCATAATTAACGGATCACAACAACGATACCATGTCCTACTGCCTAAGGGGTTTTTCTCATCGACTCCATTTATGAACCACAAATGGCCTTCTGAATCCAGTCCGAAGCCCGTTTTTCCGTGCAAACCTACAGTAACGAACTTCCTCGGACCCCCCAGGCAATCCTCGACCCAGTCAGTCCCCATCGGACAAATCTGCTCATCCATCCCCGTCCTGACGATTACGGTACCCTTGTCCGCTCTAAGACCCCAAACAGCGTGGTCAGAAGCCGTAATATTTTTAACTTTGAAGTGACAGTCCGTCTGATGCAGAATTCCCATATCCGGGAGATTCATCTGAACACATATATCCTTATCCGTCAAGTACCATCCATGTTTCGTCGTCAACGAAGCTTGAATAATTTTAGCGTGATTTGCTTGAATTTGCCATCCAGAACATTCAGGAGAGTAATCGTCGAAATTGACCGGACAATACGCAACATTTTTATGGATTCGCCAAAGAAGATTTCCCTGATCTAAAATAATAAAAAATTAAAAAATCATAAAAAATTTAAACTTCTAAAAATTAAAAAATCTAAAAATAATAAAAAATTTAAAATTCTAAAAATTTAAAAATAATAAAAAATTATGAATTAAAATTATTTTTGTATCATTTTGTTACTTAAATAAATCGAGAAATTTCAATTCGTATAGGATTAATTAATTTTAAAAATATTAAATTCTTTTACAGTAAATACCACTACAGTAACCTTTTAAAAATATCATCACAAAAAACAAGAAAAATCTGAAAACGAAAATCCTTGAAAATTAAGAACTCAACTTGGACGTCAATTTTAAGCAACAATGACGTCATTAAAAAATTTAAAAAATACTGACACTGAATTATTAAAAATTAAAACTATTTTGTTACTTAAATAAATCGAGAAATTTCAATTCGTATAGGATTAATTAATTTTAAAAATATTAAATTCTTTTACAGTAAATACTACAACAAAAACGTCCAAAAACTGACCATTGACAGCAACATTGTCCATGGAGACCTTCAATGGGGTCCATCCCCCGCCTCGAAGTCCATTCAGTAAGCTATCGAAAATCCGAAAATGAGGATAATGTCTCCAATGTTTGGCCGGAATAATCACTATATAAGAACAAGAAACATCGAAATTCGAAATCGAAAAAGGCAAACTAAAAATATTCCACGTATCTGTTCTGTGATTCGCAATTGCTGTTATTTGACCGTAATCAGGAAGTTTAAATTCTTCTGGAAGACTTATTGAAGGAATTTCATCTACAGAAACAAACGATTCCACGAGTTCTTTTTGTTCAGCTTCTTCTTCTGCTTTTTTCAGAGACCTAGCAGCCGCTGCTTCAAGAGATTCGTTTTCTTCGTCAGATACATCAGAACTATAATCTTCTTCGAAAACAGCAGAAGAACTATGATCTTCTTCCAAAATAACAGAAGAACTAAAATCTTCTTCGAAAATAACAGAAGAACTAAAATCTTGTTTAAAACCAGCAGAAGAACTAGGATTGTCTTCAGGAGATTCAGAAATAGTGAAATGTATTTTTTTTGATTTTTTTAAAGCTTTTGATTCTTCTAAGGTTTGTAATTCATGTAAGTCCTTCGATTTTTTCAGATATTGTAGTCCATTTAATTTTCCCTGACCTTTGAATTTCTCTAGATATTCTCCTCCATCTAAGTCCTTTGATCTTTTTAGATATTTTAATCCTCCCGGATCTTCTAAGTCTTCTGATTCCTCTAAGCCATTTGATCCTTCTCGACCTTTTGACTTTTCAGATTTCTCTAAGTCTTCTGAATCCTTTGAATCTTCTGATTCCTCTAGGTTTTTTGATTTTTCTGATCTTCTTCGACCTTCTGATTTTTCTAGATCTTCTGATTCTTCTAGATTTTTTGACTTTTCTAATTTTCTTCGACTTTCTGATTCTTCTAGATCTTCTGATTCTTCAAAATCTTCTAAGTTTTCTGATTCTTCCAAGTTCTTCGACTTCTTCAAACCTTCTGATCCTTCTAGATCTCCTTCTATTTCGTCACTTTTATCATTATCTTCTTCATTATCTTCAGAAACTGGACTAATCGGTCTTTTTGGCAATTCAAAATTTCCCATTAGGATATTTTTTAACACATCTTCTTCAATATCAGAATTTTTGGCTTCATTAATTCCAATTTTTTCTGTATTTGATAAAAATTCTTCAGGACTTTGTTTTACAACTTCTGGAGTCATTAAACCGTATAAAACATTTTTTTTTGTATTTTCTGTTAATTTTGTTTTTTTTCTTCGAATAATAATTAATTCTTTATCAGAATCTGAATTTAATTCTGAATTTTTAAAATCTTCTTCAATTTCTGAAAATTCTTTTTTTTTTGTTGAATCAAAATCAGAATAAAGTTGACTATTTTTAATTTGATACAGTAAGCCATTTGCAAGGGATTTTCCGGATTCAACATTCTGGACCGATTTTACAACTTCGTTAAATTTATTTTGAATTTCGAAAAATTTTTGATTTTGTTTTAAATCTTTTAATTTTTCAAGTTCTTTAAAATTTGAAAATTTCGAAAAAAAAGATGAATTTTGAGCAACTGACATGAAAGAATTCATCAAGGAATACTGTGGAGGTTCCGGAATTTTCGTCGTCAGAAGGCCTTCAGATGACTTAAATTTCGAAATTCTTAAAATTTTCTGATTTCTTGTTAATAAAAAAATTTCTTTCAAATCGTGGTCTACTGTAGCTGAGATAACTTCGATAAGACTGTCTTCACAAAGTTTGACTAAATCCAAGGACAGATATCCATTTTGAAGATCTATTACAGTAATATTTTCTGTCGAATATAAAATTATTGAATTTTTTTGAAAATAATGAAAAATTTTCAAATTTAAATTTCCAATTTTCGAAAATACGCCTTCTAAATTGTGTTTCTGGGTTCCATCGACGGATATCTTCGGAAAAATTGAGATCTCTTCGAAAGCAAACAAATTTAATTCTGAATTTTCTTCAACCAAACACCGTACTATGCCATCAGAGAGAGCTAAATACGGTTTTTTTTCGACAATAACTGCTCCAATAAATTGTCTAAAAAATAAATAATTATAAAAGTAGAAAGTTTTTATTTTTTAGGGATTTCTAAAATCATTGAATAAAAATAGGAAAATTTCAGAAAACTTTACTGAATTTTCAATTTTAGAAAATTCTTAATTTTAGAAAATTTTCATTTTTAGAAAATTTTCAATTTTAAAAAAATTATAAAAACTTTTAATTTTCAAAGATTTTCAAAAATTTCGAAAATCCAGAATGTTCAATAAAAATTTTAAAATTCCAAACATTTGTAAAAATTTTCAAGTTTTTAGAAATCTTCATGAAACTCAAAATTACAGTAATCTTTCACGGATTCTAATTCTTAGAAACTTTCAATTAAAATTCGAAAATTTTGGAAATTTAAATTTTTAATTTTTGAAAATTAAAAAATATTAATAAAAATAAATTCAAAACCAACCTGTCATCGGTTTCTTCGGCTCCAGAATTGACCAACTTCAAAGTTTTGGCTTCTATGTACATCCATTGATTTTCGGTGCAAAAAAAAATAAAATCATTATTGCATGAAAAATCCCTGATTGGAGAACTCAAATCAGCAATAAATATAGAACTAAAAAATTCATTATCAAAATCCACATCGATTCCGATGACTTGTCCGCTGATGTCTACAGTATACAGCCGTCTTCCATCTGGCGACCATCGGACACACGTGATCGCTTGTCCTCGATGAATTTCATCCTGAATCGACTGTCGAATCTAAAAACAATTTCAATTTTAATTCAATTTCGAAATCAAACTTTTCGGATTTTTTCAGAAGGAAGACACATGATGATCACTTGTCCCGACTGCCTTCCAACAGCTAGAAAATTATCCACACCATCTGTATGCAGTTCTAGAGCTGTCACCGGATCACAATCAGCTGTTCTTAACCTGAAAAGTAGGAATTTATATATGAAAAATAAAAATTTATATATGAAAAGTAGGAATTTATATATAAAAACTAAAATCCATATATGAAAAATAAAAATTTATATATGAAAACTAAAATCCATATGTGAAAAATAGAAATCCATATGTGAAAACTAAAATTTATATGAAATTTTTCGAGTTTACCCATTCTAGAAGATGTTTAAGAAACAATTAGCAATGGATTTTGAATAAGTTTTTAATAGATTGAAAAATAACATAAATTAGGTTTAAAAAGATAATTTAAAGAAATTTGAATGATTGATATATGAAATTTTTTGAGTTTGATTGTTTTAAAAGATTTTTAAAAATGATTAATAATGGATTTTGAATAAGTTTTTAATGAGTTAAAAATAGCATAAATTAGGTTTAAAAAGATAATTTTAAACAAAGTAGTCTTCTGTGAAAAGAAAAATAAACCAACGGTTTCACGGTTCTGTTCAGATTCCGATTGTACAGAAACAACGCTCCGCATTCACTGCCGATGGCGATGAAGTTCTTAGAAATACTAATCACTCTGAGTTGGACTTTGGTTCGGCCGTTGTCAAAGTTCTCCGGAACCTGAAATGACTCATATAAAAATCCGAAAAAAATTAAAAATCAAACTTCTTGGAGTAATCCTGTACAATTGTCGACGAAAATATCTTCCGAATCAAAGAAATCCATTATTTGAAAATGAATATTGAACGTGACGAAAGCGAATTTTCAGATAACGAACATTGTTGACTTCGATCAGATGATCAACCAAAAACGAAACAGAGAACAGTCGTGTTTGACTCAAAACCACGAACATCTACCAAAAAGTTCTCCGCGAAAAAAATTTTGAAATTCAATTTTCAAAAATTTAAATAAAAATTTTTTTAAACTTAATCTTCAAAAATTTAAATAAAATTTTTTTTAAAACTTAATCTTCAAAAATTTAAATAAAAATTTTCTTAAAACTTAATTTTCAAAAATTTAAATAAAATTTTTTTTAAAACTTAATTTTCAAAAATTTAAATAAAGATTTTTTTAAAACTTAATTTTCAAAAATTAAAAAAATTTACATTTTCTGAATAATTTTAAGAAAATTTTTAATAACTTTAAAAATTTGAAGTTTTTAAAGATTTTAGGAACGTATGTAAGAAGTTTGAAAATGTAAGAAAAAATTAAGTTTTTAAATAATTTTAAAAAATTCTGAAAATTTCGAAAATTTAATAAAAAATTTAAAATTGTAAGTAATTTAAAAAAATTTTGAAAATTTAAAAAAAAAATTAAATTTTTGAATAATTTTAAAAATTCTGAAAATTTACAAAAAAATTCAAAATTTTAAATAATTTGTAAAAATTTAATAAAAAATTTGAATTTTTAAGTAATTTTAAAAATTCTGAAAATTTAATAAAAAATTTGAATTTTTAAGTAATTTTAAAAATTGAAAATAAACAGTGATATTTTATTAATTAAATTTATTTCCGATGTTTTATAATATTGTTATTTTAGTATTCCTAATTTATTTTTTATCACAATTTAGCTGCATATTTTCGCAGTTCCTGTTTGGCCACAGTTTCGAGGTGGACGATGTCTGGTCCATCCGCGAGTTTCAAAGTTCTGGCGTGGACGATCATTCCTGCGATCGGATAATCGTCCGTCAATCCTGCTCCTCCGAATATTTGGGCCGCAGTGTCGGCTATACGGTAAGCCAGATTTGGAGCGACAACTTTTATCATGGCGATTTCTGATTGTGCTGATTTCGTTCCTACAGTATCTATCATATGAGCTGCCTTCAGCACCAGAAGTCTTGCTTGTTCGATTCCGATTCTTGCTTGGGCGATTTCAACTCTGATTGTTTGAAATTCCGTCAGAGGCTGGTTTCTGGCGATTCTGGTGATCGAACGTTCCACCATATACTGTAAAGCTCTCTCAGAAGATCCGATCAATCTCATGCAGTGGTGGATTCTACCAGGTCCAAGTCTGCCTTGGGCGATTTCGAATCCTCTGCCGTTGCCTAAAATCAGATTCGTCGCAGGAACTCTGACGTTGGTGAACAGGATTTCGCAATGACCATCTGAAATTAATTTTTATCTTACAGAAAAGTGTATTTTTTAATCCAGGAATAAATAAAAATCGTCACTATTTTTTAATTTTCGTCACAAAAGTCAAATATTCATAAAAATTTGACGATTGTTACATTTCGTAATTGTTATTAAATCAAAAATTATGATTTTTTGTATATTAGAGTTGTTTTTGGATAGTGATTTTGACAACTCTAATAAAATTTGGATAGTGATTTTAACAGTTCTAATAAAATTTGAATAGTGACTAGAAAGCCCTGATTTGAGTTGGAAATAAACACTATCCCAAATCTGTACAAAAAACAACTTTTAATCCAGTAACAAACAGAAATCGTCACTATTTTTTAATTTTTGTCACAAAAGTTAAATATTCATAAAAATGTGACGATTGTTACGGGACCGAAAGTTACGCTTTTTTATCTTAGTTATGCCTTTCTGAAGCTTACGTGGAGCGTCCAAGTTCCCGAGAACAGACAAAGGTCTGACGATTTCCACTCCGGGGGCGTTCATGGGGACCAGGACCATAGATTGTTGTCGATGCAGAGGTCTGTTTTTCCATCCAGAGAACCTTCCCATGTAGATTCCGATTTTGCAGTTGGGATGTCCAGCCCCCGAGGCGAACCACTTTCTTCCATTCAGAATCAACTCATTTCCGTCTTCGACGATCGAAGCTTGGATGTTCGTAGCGTCGCTCGAAGCCACATCCGGTTCCGTCATACAGTAACAAGACCGAATTTTTCCCTCCAGAAGCGGTTCCAACCATTGTTTTTTCTGCTCAGGACTACCGTACTTGATCAAGACCTCCATGTTGCCGGTGTCCGGAGCGCTGCAGTTGAAGACTTCTGGAGCCCAGACGGACTTCCCCATGACTTCACACATGTGAGCGTACTCCACGTTGGTCAGTCCTCTACCGTACTTCTGTTCCGGATCGATGTGAGGCGGAATGAACAGATTCCAGATGCCCGCGGCTTTCGCTTCTTTTTTCAGTTCTTCGATGACCGGATTAACGACCCAAGGATTCTCGACATCCTTATGATAAGAGTAAATTTCCATTTCTCTAGGAATAATTTTTTCTTCAACAAAATACTTTACTTTTTCGTACATATCCAGAGCTTCTGATCGAAGAACGCTCGGAATCGTGGGGTAAATCCCGAAGTTTTTTTCCTTCTGAACTTCTTCAATCATCCGCAATCCATTCGCAGCGATCATCTTCGGGAGGATTTTGTAGTTTCTGGCGACAGTACTCGAAGCATTTCCCAAAAGACTTCGAAAATAAACCCCCTGAGAAACACAAGCCATTCTGAAATGAATAAAAACGACGTAAAAAAGCCAAGTATCTTCGTCGATTTCCGGAATATCTCCGAAGTAATGGTAAATTTTAATCAACTCTTTAACCGTCGGAATTCCTCTCAAATGAAGAGTATCGGATGGATGAAGAGATTTCAGAAATGGGTTTTTTGGAGAATAATGGGCCAACATCGCTGTAGCTAAGTCCGCATACGGATCTCCCAAAGTCGAATTTTCCCAATCCAGAACCGCAATGATTCTGTTTTCCGTTGGATGGAAGATAACGTTGTCGATTCTGTAATCTCCGTGGACAATGGTCGTTCTGGAATCCGAAGACAGTTTTTTTTCCAACCAAGACTGCAACTTGTCGACTTCCGGAATCTCGTCCGTCTTAGAAGCCTCGTACTGTCTGGACCACAAGGAGATGTTCCGCTTCATGTAGTCCCCTGGTCTACCGTAGTTCTCCAACCCGAGTTTTTTGTAATCCAAATTGTGAAGTTTCATCAGAATCCTCATGAAGTCTCGATACATTTCTTTTTTGTCTTCATTCCTGACTTCGTGCATGTTCGGATCCGTGAATATCCTCCCTTCGACGTACTCCATCACGTAGAAGGCCGTATCCAGAACCCCCTCCACGTAGTCATAAACCTTAGGGACCGGAATCTGGTTCTGGAGAGCCTTCAGAATTCTGTATTCTCTGTCGACCAAATGAGCTTTCGGCAATAGTTTCCCTGAGGGTTTTTTCCGAAGTACAAGTTGACGATTTCCAAACTGAACAAAGTAAGTCGGATTTGACTGCCCATAGCCGAATCGACGAACTCGGAGGTAATTGTCATTCGTTCTGAAGAGCTTCTGCAAGTAGGTTAGAAGGGCTTCTCGTGGAAGTTCTTCTTCTGGAATTTCATCAATTAAAATTTTACAAAATTTGTAAAAAATTTCGAAAATAATAGATTTTTTAATTTTTAAAAATCTAAAACTTTGAAATTTTAAAATTTTATAATTTTAAAAATTCTGAAATTTCGTAATAAAATCGATTTTTTTTTGAATTTATTTTTTTTTAAATATAACTCACTCGGAAGTGGCATCCTTGTCCCGGGGATGTAGTTGATCAACTCTAATCCGGATATTTTTTCCAATTCCTTGATGGTTTCTCGGACATTGCTGCATTTGATCGTGGTGATTCCCATCTCCTTCGCTGACTTCAGATTCACTCCAAGGTCATCGATGAAAATTGTTTCTTCTGGTTTCATGTTTAGTTTTTTTAAAACAAATTCGTAAAATTTCTTGTCAGGTTTCCTCAATCCGATTCTACAAGATTCAAAAATTCCATCAAACAACGTGGAATCTAGTCTGCAAGTCGGCTTCAATCTCGCCCGATCGTGGTAAAAGTTGTTCGTTAAAACGGCGATTTTCACTCCCTCCGCCCTGAGGCCCTGAAGGACCGGGATCCAATCAGGAATGATGTTCACATTGTCAGCGGACACACAATCAAACAGTCTGATGATTTTTTCGTCTTTTCTTCCGTGTTGTTTGTTGTAAAAATGAGTAAAAATTGCAGAAAAATCTTCAGTATTAGTTTCGCCTTTTTCCAAACTAGTGAAATGTGGAGCGACTTCTGGAGACAAAAGTGTCTGAATCATCTGCTTTGCTGTCACTGGTTCTTTTAAATCCGAAGTCAAAGATGACGGATTTGCTGAAAAAAATGTACTTCGAAAATTTAAAATCGATAAACTCACAATTCCACAACTGCATCGGCGAAGGAATGAGGACTCCGCCCATATCCAGGATAACTGCTTTGAATTGTTTCATTTTTTAATTTCTGAAAAAAATTATTAGATTCAAAAAATTCCGCACAAAATTAAAAGTGTACAATTAGTGTAGTTTAAGGAATATTCGGTTTTATTCTCTTATCGACTTCGATCACACTACGATTTCTGTTTCCTACATCTATCGGTTGAAAATGGAAAGGGTTGTAGACACATAGTCCCCATGACCGGAGATATTTAGAATATCGAAGTCTTAACAGTCCCTTCTTTTCACTAAGGAGTACAAAACGGAACATTTCGGTGTACCAAAAGTCCTCAGGTGTAGCTCTGATTTTTAATAATACTCTTCCTATTCTTATATTGTGTTTTATAATTAAGTAAAGACATAACAGAACATCTAAAAAACAAATTTTTTACATTTAAAGTTCTGCAAAATAAATATTTCTACGAAATTGTCTTGACGCGAATGTTCAAATTGAAAAACATCTTGAAGTTAAAGTTGCTGATGATTAAGAATTTTTCTACTGGATTCTGAAGGATTGTAGAGGCTTCTATGAGATTCTAAAGGGTCCTAGAAGCTCACGCGGGACTTTGGAGGAATCTAGAAAGTTATATTTGATTCTCAATTGTCCCTAAAATTCCAACATGATTTTTGCAAATTTCATAATTGTTAGATCGTAGTTAGTGGTTCCTGATCCGTGGATAGATGAGATATATGAAATAACTTTATAGACCCGAAGGCACGAGATACAAAAACAATTCTTACATAATATTGCGCAATCTCCAAATTCCCGCCAATACACAATCGTACGCCTTTCGTTGGTCCTCAGGATACTTCCGTTCGGGACCAAAGTTATACAACCTTCCACTGAAATAGATAGTACTCGATCCGACAGTAATCTTTCATCGGATTCTAGAATCTTCCACAAGATTACCAATGATTTGAAGACCTTACAGTAGCTCGAGAAGATTCTGGAAGCTTCTCTAGAACCTCAAAAAGTTCTAACATCTTCCACGAGATTATCGACAATTTGAATACTTTGTAGTAACTCCAAAATATTCTCGAAATTTCTACAAAATTTTAAAATGCTTTAGAAATTTTCATAAAATTCTTATAATTTTCAGAATTTTCTTTTTAGTTCTAAATAAATCTAATTTTTGCAGATATTAATTCAATAAAAATTCAGTAATTTAATAATGTGGATAATCATAAACGAAACAATTTAACTTTATTGACATTTTACCTAATGGCCCTTTGAGAAATTGTAACAAAAATATGTCTTGTAGTAGAAGCGTTGTCTATTACTGTACTTTGGCCAGTGGCTTTGCTGAAGATATTAAGAACACCTATTCTGTAGGACTTGATGCAGAACAGCGTAGCCAGTGTATTGACGACAGGGATCCACGGATAAGTTATGAATACATACTGGAACATTCCTCCTTCGTAATCCTTGATGAGGAAGGAGAGAACTGTCAACAAGAGGGCATTCAATCCTGAATATCCAGGAACAATCGTTTGGAAGATCAGACGACGACTTAGGTCCTGATGCATAGATGCCGTTTTTGGGCTCATTTGGGCTTTATTTTTTGTGAGGTATCTGTGGATTTGAAAGGAAGTGAAGACAATTATAACGATGTAGGAATTACTCACAAGGGAGAGGCAACTCGTGAAGAAAATAGATGGAGCCGATAACTGAAAAAATACTGTAAGTAAGAGGCCGTAATATCAGGCATTAAACTAAAAAATAATAACAGAAGTTTTTACAAACAGTAGAAAATAAAAGTATTTTCTCAAATAACATCTACTGATTTCGTGGATAGGCTTTTATGTGCTCTGAGATCAGGCTTAGGAAATCATGGATCAATTAAGCTTTATTGTAAGTCATTCCAGAGGATTCCTGTTCGATTTGACATAGATCTTTTTAGAAAGCTCCAGATTAGTTCGAATAGGATGATTTTAGAACATTCTTATTTGATCTAACAGAATCCAAATCAACACTGTTTTACAGGGTAAAATTCCAAAATCTTCTAGAAATTTTCCTTTGAAAACTTTATAGAATTCTCTACATAAAAACTCCTAACCGTTGCTCAAGTGATGGATGAAAAACATCACTATTATGAGTAATTTTTAAAACAATTGTCAATTTAACACAAAATACAATATAATTGTGGTAATTTTCATGAATATCTAATACTTATAACATTTGTAACATATTCGCTTCATTTTCATCACATAAAAGTTGCAATTTTTTATGTACGATACTATGTAACTGTCCTCGGATAGTACAATGGTAGTACACGTGAATTCAAATTCACGAGACCTGGGTTTGATTTCCGATCGAAGACCGGCAGCTAGAAGTCTGACTCACAAGCTGCTTGTAGGCTAAAGAAGCAAAACCCTCTGGATATCTCTCATTAGAGGCCCGGTTGACCAAAAACAAGCTAGATGATAAACAGAATCCCAAGGTCCTAGGAACGGAAGGTTTGCACCGACGGATGAGTTGGATCAAAGGTACAAGGAAGTTTAACTTCAGTATTATTTGTGAACTTTGAATGTACGATATGGGAATAAATAGAAATAGAATACTATGTAACTAGAAAAAACTCACAATTTTGATTGCACAAAACGTAGAACTCGCATTTGGAATCTCGTTCCAGTTATGAAGAGACTTGAAAACACTCTTTGCCTCAGGCATATTGTCTACAATATCGTAACTTTTGGTGTTCCAATAGGCTCCTGGAAACAATATACATATAATGACTACATATGTAATATGGAAGTAATAGTGAGGAATAGTTCTCTTTTTGAAAATGACAAAGTATCTAAAAATACACTGAATTGCTGCTGGAGATTGGGAAATAGCAAAAGCAGATCCGTAGAGGGATACATGGTAACAAGGAGGAGGATACACAGTTGTCGACCACGGAGCTCCTCCTCGGTTGAAGATGTAACCTCGATTCATTTCCAGATTCTAAAAATGAAATCATTATAAAAGTGAAAAATTATTGTTGTAACCTCTGATTTTGTGCGAAATAGGAATAAAAGTAAAAGTTGTTACAAAATAGTTTAAACATAAATTTTCAAGATCACTTGGAAACTTTCAAAAGTTTCAGGATGATTTTAAAAAATTTTTTATAGATTATGAAAAGCTTTAAAAATTTTCATGTTTTAGAGGCTCGAAAATCTTCATCAAGATTCCGCAACTTTCGAGAAATTTCTAGTTAATTTGAAAACTTACAAGAACTGAAAAGGAATAAACCATCGAAGCCATTATGTCCATTACACAGTTCTGAAGCAATATTAGACTGAATTGTTTCATATTTTTATTCGTTTTAGTTAAAATCAAATATATAAGTAGAATATTGAGTGGAATACAAACGATTGTGCCGCAAAAATGACTGTAGAGATTTACTTGTAACTGCCACATTGCTTGGAAACTTTTACTTTTACTGCTTATGCGGCATTATTCGACAAACATTAAGTGCACTCTAAGCAAATTCAGAACTACCCTCATAAGGAAGTTATGAGTGTTATGTAACGAATCAAAGGCTATTCAGAAATTCACCTTATATTGAACGTTCTTGTCTATGTAAAGCAATTCATTGAGTTAACAACCGAGTACTGTATGGATAATTGTGAGAGAAATGATATCATATGCACTTTACACCTACTTCAACTAAAACAAAATGTGTAGTTATGGGATTTTTCAAATTACAATTTACATCCACCCTGAATTCAGTTTCCTCTGCAAACTTGCTTTAAATTTAACACATGAATACTGTAAAGATGGTTCTGGAGATAATTATCAGCTTTCGATTATAAATGACCCAAATCCAGTAAAATTCAAGATCACAGGACTCGGAAGATTGCAATCTATATTCAGAGTCGATCTTTTTGTCTTTTTACAGATATTGCTAACTCAAGCAAATTAGTACTTCACCGATGTCTCTAAGAACAAAGATATCATATAAACTCTATGTACAGTTCAGACAAAGGAATCACGGAAGCTATAAGATTCTGCAAATTGCAATGTATTCAATCGATGCGTAGAGTTGTGTTTTGGAACCATTCTTAGATATAACAAATATGTATTTCATTGTCAATTTTCAATACATTGACGCTAATTCTAGTCTTGAAGTATTCTAGATGAAGAATGCTAGAAGATAACACAATCCCAAAATAATAACTTTTACGTGTAATGTGCTTTGATATGAATTCTGAAAATGATTTAAAATGTTTCTATTGTAGAAACGTCCCAACCAGACATGTTTGGACCACCTGACACGTGTCTGGTGACCTTGAACTAAGGATTATAAAGGGGAACGTGGGGTGTGAGTTGAGGATCCTTTGTGTTGTACTATTATTTTACGTTATAAACTCTTGTTTGGTGTCTTGCGATATAAAAACATAATACAGTGGAATCTCGATATAAGGCACCCTCAAGGGACCGGACAAATCATGCCTTATAGCCTGGGGTGTCTTATATCGAGGGTCGAATATGACTAAAATTCCTTAAATTCTCACAAATTTGTATGTGGGCCAAACTAATGTACTGAAACCGTGCCTTATAGCCTGGGTGCGTTATATCGAGATTCCACTGTAGTTCCAAAACATACTTTTTCATTTAAAATTTTTTTGATAAAAACTAGTTGTAATTGATGAAAATATTCGAATTATATTAATCTCTGAAGCCCGTCAAAGACCTTTCGGCTTGTTAAGTTAATAAATAACAAGGAGAAGAAATCAGCGAGATCGACAAATTAAATAAAATGAATACTTTGTGATGACTAACTCCATTAGCTCAAAACACAAAATACATCTAGCTAAAATTGAATTGAAAGTTAATAGTATCAACTAATGTCAATGCCTCAGACACTTTTTTCTCGATTGATGCTACTACGGTAGAAGGAAAAGTTAACGATTAACATCATCACAACAAAGTCGCTAATAGTAGGTTTCACAACGAGAAAAAACAAAATATTCAACTATAAAAAAACCGGGACTGTCATTTAGTAATAGTAGTAGTTTATTTTATTAAATTAAAATTTTGATGATTGGATTTCAAAACATTAAGCAGGATCTGTGAATGCATAACAAACAAAACAAAAATTAAAGTTTCTTGTTCTAATTTGTCTTTTCAATGTGTTTTTATATTTTCAACCAAGTATTTTAACAAAAAATATCGCAATTTTTTAAATTTCAAATTTGGAAAATCAAGACTTGAAAATTTTCGAACATGATCGACTACATACAATGTGTGTAAAATTAAAAATGAAATTTTTTCAAATTTTTAAATAATTTTTTATTTCATTTATGTGATTTAATAAAAATTGAATTAGTCCTTTTATTTCAAATTTCGAGAATGAGGAAAAAAATGAGCAAACATGGTCCAAAACATAAACAGATTCATTATATTAAAAGTGAAAATATTTGTTTTGCTTTTTTTTGTTTTTCTATTTTCGATTATATCAACACGGAAGGAATTTTGCTGCATGTTTATTTTCTCAAATTCAAACTTGAATAATTAAGTCTTCAAAGCAATTAAACACGATTAGTTACTACAGTACAAGGATGAAACTATTTTGAAACTATTTATTCCCATATCGCACATTCAAAGTTCACAAATAATACTGAAGTTAAACCCTTGTACCTTTGATCCAACTCATCCGTCGGTGCAAACCTTCCGTTCCTAGGACCTTGGGATTCTTCTTATCATCTAGCTTGTTTTTGGTCAGCCGAGCCTCTAATGAGAGATATCCAGAGGACTTCGCTTCTTTAGCCTACAAGCAGCTTGTGAGTCAGACTTCTAGCTGCCGGTCTTCGATCGGAAATCAAACCCAGGTCTCGTGAATTTGAATTCACGTGTACTACCATTATACTATCTGAAAACTAGAGTACAAGGATATTCATCAAAAACAATATTTTTTTATTCTTTATCAATTACGTTGAAATTATTTTTTTAATTGGGACTTTTGTCATCTTTGTTGATAACGGTTTTTTTATTACTTCGTATCTGTCTCCATTGTAGTTTTCTGAATATTTAACACGATAATGCATTCCGTCTGTGACCGGAGTAGGGACAGGAAACCCCCAAAGTCCCCATCCGAAAACTTCTCTGCAGTTGAAGTACCTTCCGAAATTATAATTGGCCCTGGAATCTCCTCTGAAAAATAAAAATTATTTTTAAAGGATAATCCGCGTTAGTCATCGGTTATTTTTGGACTAACCTGATTATGGGATATTTAACCTGGTCGCATGTCGTTTCATTTTTTAACAGGAGCTTTAAATGGTATATTAAAAGTTCTCCTAGGTGATAATACGCAAGTACAAAGTATAGTAACAAACTAAGAACAACAAAAGAAAAATTAATGCAGATTAGGAAATCTTTGTTCTTTTCTCTTGTAAATGAATAAATTGCCTCAAGTTGAGTTAAGAACCCGAAGCAAATGAGGACTTCTCCGTAGATCAAATACAGTAGGAAATATTTGTAATTCGCAAAGGAGACGCATTGGTTGATCCAAGGACAATGATGATCGAATTTGACCACACAGAATCCACAGGAAGAACAGTGATGAGCTCTGTCCGGTTTCAGGAGACAACATTGATAGCAATATCGTAATCTTCCATGTTCATCTACTTCAACAAAAACCAAAGAACGAGCATTTGCGAAACTTTCGAGAATCTTGATCTGTTTGGCTACTTCTTCTGGCGTAGAATGATCTGGATAGTAAATATCTCCTGTCTTGGGGGTGCAATCCTTAAGTCTCTTATCTGTTTCTTCGTCTGCATAATAAATCTTCGGAACCTTCAAAACAGGAGTAAAAATAGTCATCGCCAAAGACCACAGGAACATGAATAAAAAAGAGTGGAACAAAACACAGTATACTGTGGCTTGAATTGGATTCTGGATGAATTCTGGCAGAAAGATGAATGTATATACATAGTATCTAAAGAGTATCTTAAGTATTGACTCAAATGAGGGAAAATTACCCGCAGACGAGAACTATAATCTGCAACAATAACATCATGTTCAGGCAGAGATGGAGAATGAAGCCACAGATGGAATTCCGAGATCTGAATTCTCTTACGTAGATGTAGATTTTCGAATACCATGACATCCTGCCACCGTCGTTGTTCTTATGAAATTTTTAAAAATGAATTTAGTCTTGTGTTTTATTCAAATTTTTCATCGATCTTGTCTGTCATATGACATGAAAACAATTCTTGTTACAAAGTCCCTGATGATCATGAAGAGTTTACTTGCTCTTTAATTCAAGTTAAAATCGACACTGAATACAATTCTACAGGAAAATGTAATCCAGTACTTAATGTAATTTAGGTTGTTTTTCATGTTTTTATTACTGTTATAAATATGTTTATTGTGCATTAAATTTGTCATAGAAGATATTTCGTCAACTGGATATTAAAGGAAAACATGAGCCACGTCATAGTCCATCATAAAACATGTCTCGCAACGCAAAATGAACTCCTAACACGATGTTCCAGAAGGTCATAAAGAATTCGTTTTTCCTAAACCCAAATCGAAATTGACCCCCCGAAAACAATCATAAGGAAAAATCAAGTTCAACACACAGTGTAATTTAGATTGTTTTTCTTTTTTCTATCCATATTAAGAACTTGTTTACTTTGAAATGCACTTATTGTGGAAAAAGGTCCCTATTAATCTCATTTTCCTCGACAGCATGCTGCTTATCATGACACAAGACCTTGTTAAGCAAACAGCCACGCCAATTTTATCAATACAATCATTTGAGTACAAATGTACTCTTGTTTTATCGGTTTTTTTGGCTTCTATTTCGACGTGGCAGCAATCAAAGAAGTTAAAAATAACTCTACTCATATTAAAACACGATGACATTGAAATCCAAGGTTATAAATCAAAAATTTTCCTTGGGGTATCTGTGTCAAGTGACAATGGAAGACTGCAAGTTCAATAAGTTGGGCGAGAACAGGATTGATGACATTGAAAAGGGAAACAGCTACCCAAACAAGTTTTATTTTATGATGAAACACTCATTCCATTGTTAAGCTTATGTGATGTAGGCTGAATCCGTATCTGCTTCATTAGAGCCAAAACAACTCGGTTTTTTACAAGCAAAGGATATTTCGCAGATGTCTGAAATTAATTTAATCGTGAAATTCACATCGATTACAAATATTTTCGCTGAAAAAATACGTTCGAATTAAATGTCACATCCTGGAAAATTTACGACTGATTTCCAGAACTTGTATTCAAGAATTACATTTGATAGGATTCTTTATTTCATAATCCTGTTTCATCTAAAGTATCTAAGAAGCGTATTTAACATCAATCTTTTGGGATCTACTGATAGAATATCTATTTATCAAGTCTAAGATCAACCTCACAAAATCACTTCTAAATATAGAACAAATACACCTGTTATTCTTAAAATTCTTTATTTCATAATCCTGTTTCATCTAAAGTATCTAAGAAGCGCATTTAACATCAATCGTTTGAGATCTACTGATAGAACATTTATTTATCAAGTCTGGGATCAAGTTTGCAAAGTTGATTCAATATAAAAATAGTCAAAAATACTCTTTAAAATTCTATAATTCCCATCTTTGCTTCGTCTATAGCGTTTATAAAGTAAATATGACATAAACACTTTCAAATCTCCCAATGGAGTACTTATTTACTAAGTTTAAGAATATGTCTATAAATTGACAAATAAAGTTGATTCTATATATAGATCGGACACAAATTACAAATTTTAAAAGTTCAAACCTTTCATGATTTCTTTGTGTCAAGTATTTATGAGGTCCATATGACGTTATTGCTCTTAGAAACAACGGTGACATGTCCATTTACTATATTTAAGTCAGTCTACAGAAAAACAAACTTCATTCTATTTATAGATTACATTTTTTTAGAATCTCATAAATTTCGAAATTGGAGAATTCACAATTTTTAATTCACATCACTATTCCAAAGATCTTCCAATCGAGTACTAATTCGGTAAATTTGGAAGCTGATTCAAAGATAAACAAAAATAATTCAATGCAAGGGATAAATCAAGAGACTACAATGATTTTATTGTGTCGAAATAGGATCAGGTGATTATCCTTTGCAGACGTCATCAGACTTTGCTCTAATCAAATTTATCTTCCGATGAGAAAGTTCTAGTTTGTCGTCGGGTAAACTCTGGCATGGGTTCCAGACAAACATTCGCGTGAATCACGTTTGACTTCTGAAACAGGCTTTATGATGACGACAGCAAAGGATTCTGTGTCATTGCCACAGGAAATGAACTATGGGAGATTTCGCTGAATTGCGTTCCATTTTCTACTGCGTTCTACAGAGATCACTATGTTGTTTATTAAATTCCGACTCATCTCAATAGCACAACAATAACAATTTTGGGATACTGTAGATACAGACAACGATATGTGAATTTTCGATATGGACGATATTGCATAAATAGACGAGATATTATTGAAAGCAGATACAAGTATGAAAGGCTCCAGGATACCATGGGATGCAATATGCACCAACTACTGAATACAGCTTACTGTAACTTAGATGGAATGAAATCATTGCCATGTGGATCCCCAGCCGGAGCTATTGAGGGATACGATAGTGGTGATGGACTCGTGGGACCCCCTCCTGCTCGAAGGGAAGGGGGGCACAAGGGTGTGAGCGTCGGAACCCCTTCTGGAGACACTGGGTGGAAGATCGTCAGATTCATCTGAGTGGAATCCTTCATCTGATTCTGTCGTTGTGACTTCAATTTCTGGAAGATTGTCTTCAGGAAGATCGTCCCAAGCCATTTCTTGTCTCCACCAATGAAGGGCAATTGTGTTTTTCAACATCGTCTTGAAGTGGATATCCATCGCATCTGATTGTTCTCGAGAAAAGTAGTTTTTCCAATCCCGTTTTACTCCTTTTCGGATAAACGTCTGTTCACGCCTAAAAACAAAAAAATTAATGGATTCATGTTTTCCTTGTTTTCGTTCCCCGAGGGATGAGAGAAAAAATCTAATCTTGTCATCGAAAAATCCCGAAATTCTCCGAAAATGGCCTCCCGCGCGAAAGACCCACTTGGCAAGTTGCCAGGTCGCACGTGCTAGGATTTCGTAATACTTTTAAGAATTGTCTAGAAGTTTCTAGAATACCCCAGGTCGCACGTGCTAGGATTTCGTAATACTTCTAGGATTTGTCTAGAATCTTCTAGAATATCCCAGAACCCAAGTGCTAGGATTTCGTAATACTTCTAGGATTTGTCTAGAATCTTCTAGAATGCCCCAGAACCTAAGGATATTCAAAAATTTCCAAAAACAAATTTCTACAAACTTCAAAAGTTCATAAAAATCTGTAGAACTTCTGAATTTTTCCAGAAAATTCTATTTTTAAAATTTTCTAGAAATTTCCAAAATTCATTAAACTTTTTAAATCACTCAAAATCCATAGTTTTGGAAGTTTCTAAAATATCCCATCGGTAGTAGTTCGCAGAAATTTTTTAATTTTAAATAAATTTTTAATTTTGAATAAAATTAAAAAACTTACAGTACTGATCCGGGGAACCAGCGAGCTTGATTTTTCTTCATAGCGTCAACTTTGCTTTCAGAAACGATTTTTTTCAAGGATTCCGGATCGTTGGCGATCTCGGCAGCTCTGCCTCCGAGGAAGTTTCCGATTTTTTTGACGGCTGTTTCCAGATCTTCCAACATGTCTTCGTACTTCAAGAAGAGGACATTAGGGTCGTGAATATGGGGAAGCCAGGACTTCATGTGTTCGAAGTAGTCTCCGAAGCCGAGTTGGCTCTCCATGAAGAGCTCGAAGAAGACGTTGAATTCTCCGTCGGCCCAGTCGTAGATTTTGAAGTTTCTGTTGTGGAAGTAATAAGAAGTCAGACAGTCCTTAGGATTTCTGACGCAATAAATATATTTCGCTTTGGAACTCTTCGGACAATTATCGTAATTAAAATGAGTTTTCAGAAGTCTGGGAGACGGAAGTTCGTCCGCAAACTTGGCTCCCATTCTTTCGATCATAGGAGAAGTCATGCTTAATTCTGAAACTTAAGAATATTATTAATTTTTTTAAATTTAAAAATTATCAAATACCTTTTCCGGCTTCAGGACCGTAATTGTTGTGGAGGAGCTGAGAGCAGATATGCTGGATCCAGGTGGTTCCGCACTTGGGGTAGGTGCAGACGAAGACGTCGTCATCCCTAGGGACCAGGGCCTTCGCCGACCTCACGAATTCGGTTCTGAAGATCGGAGGCCAGATTTCGCCGTCTATTTTGGACTGCTTCGGATGGCCTTCTGGTTGGAACACTTGGGCTTCTGGGACCTTTATTGAAGTTTGTCTTTCGAAAACTGGGAAAACAGGAGCTGTAGAAGATGACTGGACGGGGGTACATGGGGGGGTTAGTTCGGGGACCTCGTTCTCCGATAACGACAACAAAGTCATTCGTGATCGTGGTGACGGTACCATGTTTAAATCTTTAAAAAATTCAAAATTATTAAAATTCATGAAGCTCATACTCGACCCGATAACGATGAACAATTTCGCAAAAATGACCACCTTTTATACAGAAAAAAAAAAAGCTCCGCCCACTGGGGGCGGTATTTTGTAAATAGAAAAAGATCTATCAGAGCGGGTAACCGAGGTAAGACTTGGCTGGCAATGCCATTTCGACCTAATCTCTGCCGTTATTTCCGCGTATGCCGGCAGGTCGTCTTTGACAGCTTCTCGGAGGATTTCGCAAGAACTCCGATCTGCCCCAATTACGAAAGAACGAAGAACAATTGACTGCGGTCAACAGAAGAAAAAAAAGGTTATAATCAAAGCTGTCGATTTCCAAACTTTCGAATCGAACTTTGAATTAATTCAAGTCCAAAAAATCGAAAAAGTTTAAGTTCGAAAAATCAAAAAAATAAGAATTTGAAAAATTAAAATAGTTTAAATTTGAAAAACAAAAAAGTTTGAGTTCGAAAAGTTGAAAAATTAGAATTTGAAAAATCGAAAAAATTTGAATATAAAAAAATTAAAAAGTTTGAATTCAAAAAGTTGAAAAATTAGAATTTGAAAAATCGAAAAAATTTGAATTTAAAAAATTAAAAAGTTTGAATTTGAAAATCAAAAAAATTAGAATTTGAAAAATTAAAAAGTTTGAATTTGAAAATCAAAAAAGTTTGAGTTCGAAAAGTCGAAAAATTAAAATTTGAAAAATTAAAAAGTTTAAATTCAAAAAGTCGAAAAATTTGAATTTGAAAAATTAAAAAGTTTGAGTTCGAAAAATCGACAACTTTGGTCATAATAGTATTTTGTCATCTGTTCCAGATAGAAACTTTGAGAATTTTCTGGAATATGATGTTTCTTTTTTCATCAAATGGTTCCATCGACAGATGTGGATTAAAATCAGATATCAAGATAAAGATTTTTTTTCTTCCGCTTGATAAAACAATTCAAAGACAATTTTTTGATTAAAAATTTCATTTTACAAAAAACGGAAATGTGTGCAAAAATTATCCTGACGCAAATTTCCGGAATTTTCCACGTAGGACCGAAAAATTCAAAATTGAAAATTCACATGTTCAGGATAATCCAAAAATCATAATTTTATAAAAATAAAAATAAAAATAAAAATGAAAATAAAAATATGTACTTCGTAAATTCGAAAAAAGTATCTTGATAGAATTTTTTAAATTTTCCACGTAGGACCGAAAAATTAGAAATTCACATAATCCTAAAATAATCCAAAAATCATAATCCTATAAAAATGAAAATATGTACCTCCGTAAACTCGAAAAAAGTACCTTGATAGAATTTTTAAAATTTTCCAATTGGGACCGAAATGTGAAAGTTGGTATTCGTAGTTTTGAAGGATTTTAGTTACAATAAAATAAAAAACAGAAATGTGTACCGAAAAAATTTTAAAAATTCCTCGACTGGAATTTCCGAGGTTTTCCAGTCAGGATCAAAAGTAAAAAAATTTGTTTTTATTTGATTCCAAAAAGTTCCAAATCCTACAAACATAAATTCACAAATGTGTACCACAAAATATTTAAAATTTCTCTTCGCAAAAATTTCCAATCAAGACTAAAAAGTGTAAATTTTTTAAAAATTTTAAAATATTTTGAAAATTTCGAATTTTATATATTTTATAAATTTCTATGAAAATTGTGATAATTTTATTCATAGTTATTTTTTACCTAAAAAACGAATTTTATTCCTCATTATTATTAACCGATTTCGTCATCGGGGATTTTCGCGCATGTATGAATCTCTTGCATCATCATGAAGAGATCGGCGTGGACCGAATTGACTTAGCGAAGAGGACTAAAGCAGGACACTGCGGGACCGCAATCCTCGGATGACTCATTTTCCAAATTGGTTTCGACCTCAGATGGAAGGACCAAAACTGATCTATGAAAAATCATTTTTAAATTTTAATAAAAAACAAAAAAAAATATTAATTTTAAAATCTATGAAAAAAACCATTTTCAAATTTTAATAAAAAACAAAAAAAATATTAATTTTAAAATTTATGAAAAAAATCATTTTTAAATTTTAATAAAAAACAAGAAAAATATTAATTTTAAAATTTATGAAAAATCATTTTTAAATTTTAATAAAAACAAAAAAAAATATTAATTTTAAAATCTATGAAAAATTATTTTTAAATTTTAATAAAAAACAAAAAAAAATATTAATTTTAAAATCTATGAAAAATCATTTTCAAATTTTAATAAAAAACAAAAAATATTAATTTTAAAATCTATGAAAAATTCGACATTTAAATCAAATTGAATTTTCGCACAAATGGGGTCGACAAAATACTGCAACCAAACTACAAATTTGACTTTAATGTCGACTTTTTTGTCTAAATATTGTGCGCACATTACAAGTTTTATTGTGACTTCGAAGTCGTCACATATGCAAAAATAAAAATTTCGACAAATATAATGGAATATTGCACACAAAGTACAAATTTTATTTTGATTTCGAAATCAATCTAACTGCCAAAAAGTTGCGCGCAAAATGCAAATTTTATTTTGATTTCGAAATCTACCTAACTGCCAAAACATTGCACACAAAGTGCAAATTTTATTTTAATTTCGAAATTGATCTAACTGCTAAAAAGTTGCGCGCAAAGTGCAAATTTTATTGTAATTTCGACATCGATCTAACTGCCAAAAAGTTGCGCGCAAAGTGCAAATTTTATTTTGATTTCGACATCGATCTAACTGCTAAAAAGTTGCACACAAAGTGCAAATTTTATTTTAATTTCGAAATCAATCTAACTGCCAAAAAGTTGCGTGCAAAGTGCAACTTTTATTTTGATTTCGAAATCTTTATAAATGTAAACATAAAAATTTCGACCGATGTGACTGAATATTGCGCACAAACTATAATTTTAATTTTGATTTCGACATTGACTTATTTGTCTAAATGTTGCAAGTAAACTGCAAATTTAACTTTAATTTTGATCCTTTTCTAAATTTTGACACAAATCTACGATCAAATTTTTTTTAAATTTTTGTTGTTTTTGTTCCAAAATTTGTTTTTTTCATTTAATTTTTTTTTTGATTTGAAAGAATTTTAAATTTTAAAAAAATCGAAAAAACCTAAAATTTTAAATTTCAAAAAAATAAAAAAATTTTAAAATTAAAAAAAATCGAAAAATTTTAAAATTTTTAAAAAATCGAAAATTTTTAAAAAAATAAAAAAATTTTAAATTTTAAAAACAAAGTCACTTTGATCAAGTTGTTTTTCAATTTTTAATTATTTTTACATTTTCTTCGAAAATAATTTTCTAATGATTTACAAGAAATACAGTAATTGAAAACATGTATTAATTTTAGTTTTGGAATAAAAATAACAATTTGAACCTGTTTTTTTCCTTTGTTAAATCAGCTGTGGAAAAACTGGCTCGAGAGCATTATTCCGTTTTCAAAATAAAAATGTTTTTCAAAAAATTTGTCTCAATAGGAAATTTCAAAATTTTCCAGTCGGGACCAGAAGTTAAAATTTATGTATTTTTGGAAAAATCTAAAATAAGATTATTTTCAAAATAAAAATTTTTTTTTTTAAATTTGTCTCAACGAGAAATTTCAAAATTTTCCAGTCGGGACCAAAAACTCAAAATTTATGTTTTTTAAAAAATTTAAAATAAGATTATTTTTAAAATAAAAATGTTTATGAAAAAATTTGTCTCAATAGGAAATTTCAAAATTTTCCAATCAGGACCAAAAACTCAAAATTTATGTATTTTTGAAAAATTCCAAAATAAAAATGTTTATCAAAAATTTTTATTTTTCTCAACACGAGTTTTAAAATTTTCCACGTAGGACCAAAACTAAAAATTTATGTGTTTTTGGAAAACTCCAAAATTATTTTTAGAATAAAAATGTTTATCACAAAAGTCTATTTGTCTCGACAAGAAACTTTGAAATTTCCGGTTGAGACTGAAAACTGAAAAACTTAGTATATACGTATTTCCGCCGGGTAAAAAATGTATTTTTATTTTCATAGAAATACATACCCCACAAATTCGAAAAAAAGCGTCTCAATGAAGATTTTTTAAATTTTCCACGTAGGACCGAAAAATTAAAAATTTATATAATTGTAGAATAATCCAAAAATCATAATTTTATAAAAATAAAAATGAAAATATGTACTTCGTAAATTCGAAAAAAGTATCTTGATAGAATTTTTTAAATTTTCCACGTAGGACCGAAAAATTAGAAATTCACATAATCCTAAAATAATCCAAAATCATAATCCTATAAAAATGAAAATATGTACCCCCGTAAACTCGAAAAAAGTGCCTTGATAGAATTTTTTAAATTTTCCAATTGGGACCGAAATGTGAAAGTTGGTGTTCGTAGTTTTGAAGGATTTTAGTTACAATAAAACAAAAAACAGAAATGTGTACCGAAAAAATTAAAAATTCCTCGACTGGAATTTCCGAGGTTTTCCAGTCAGGATCAAAAAAAATTCGTTTTTATTTGACTCTAACAAGTTCCAAATCCTACAAATATAAATTCACAAATGTGTACCACAAAATATTTAAAATTTCTTTTCATAAAAATTTCCAAACTTTTAAATTAAAACAATTGTGAAATTTAATGTTTAAAATTGTTAAAAATGTTTAATTTCAAAGCATTTCATAATATTGTGCAATTTTGGTTCAAGATCATGAACGCAAAAATTCAAAATGATTTTGCGTACCGATTGAAAATAGAAATTCGAAGACTTTTGTTCAAATGATGAAAAGTGCAATTCTTGGGTTTTGTCTGTTTCATCATTTGTGACTTGACTGATTTTATGTCTTTTTCGTTGATTCAGAGATTTCACGCGACATGTTTCCGGTTATTCTCAAAGCAAAAACAAACTGATAAATTTCCGTTTACAATTACACAGGTTTTCTGAAATCAGGTGTAACCGAATGGAATCAACACGTAAGAGCTTCTAATCATAGTTTTCACATTACTTGATTCTAACTAAGTACAATCGATGACAGGATTGCAATATAACAGAAGATTGAATATAACTGAGTGTAATCAACGTATTTAAATCATGTTTATTTTCAGTTAAAAAGGTATTAGTACGTTGATTACATTCAGTTATATTCAACATTGTATTGGAATGGAATCAACACGTAAGAGCTTCTAATCATAGTTTTCACATTATTTGATTCTAACTGAGTACAATCGATGACAGGATTGCGATCCAAAGAAGATTGAATATAATTGAGTGTAATCAACGTATTTAAACCAAATTTATTTTTAGTTAAAAAGGTATTAGTACGTTGATTACATTCAGTTATATTCAATCTTCTGTTATATTGCAATCCTGCCATCGATTGTACTCAGTTAGAATCAAATAATGTGAAAACTATGATTAGGAGCTCTTATATGTTCATTCCATTCAGTTAAGTCTGATTTCAGAAAACCTGTGTAAAAATAATAAAATTTTAATTTTGACCTTTTTCAGTCACGTTTTTTTTGGTACGATTTTGTGTCATCCATCAAAATAAATTTTTCACATGGTTTCAACTATATTTCGAAATCCTATAATAGTTCAAAAGAACAAATTTGATTTTTTTCGAAAAAATTTGGGTGACCCCACGTGAGAAAAGAATGCGGATTTTCATCCATATTTCACCCAATTCAAAATCACATATTTGTCACAAAACGCTCCCGGCAAAATGGATCATGATGCTTACTCAGGTGGCCAGTCTGCAAAATCCTAGTCAGCTTTTCCTTGCAAAATGGAATTTATACAAGTACTTTATGAAAAAATTGGCAAAACTAATTTGGAACGGTAAATTCAGTTTTCAACTTCGACATGATTTTTCCAAAAATGCACGTAAAAGAATTCTAATAGGAAGTTTTTCTTTTTTCTTGTTTATTGTTGATTATCTGAATTGAAAAATCTCGTAATGAAAAATAAAATTAATTTTTAAAGGGGCACGTTTAACAATTATCACGATTTCGCTTATTTTTAATCAAAATAAGGAATCGACGCTGAAGGGTATTCAAAAAAGTGAATTTATTTCCTATAGTAAGGCAGTTAACAATTATCATGATTTTGCTTATTTTCAAGCGAAAAGTGGGAATCAACGCTGAAGGATATTCAAAAAAATGAATTTAAATTTTATAATAAGGCACTTAACAATTATCATGATTTCGCTTATTTTCAAGCGAAAAGTGGGAATCGACGCTGAAGGGTATTCAAAAAAATGAACTTAGTTCCTATAGTAAGACACTTAACAATTATCATGATTTCGCTTATTTTTAATCAAAAAGGAATCGATGTTAAAGATAATTTGAAGGAAAGTAAAGCGCTTAATAATCACGATAATTTCGCTCATTTTTTGGCGAAAATGAAAATCAACATCGAAAATTATAAACGAAAACGAAACACTTAATAATCACGATAATTTCGCTCATTTTTCTAGCAAAAATAAAAACCTGCATTGAAAATTGTCTAAGAGGACAATGAAATTAACTTCTATATAGTATACTTAATGATGACGATGATTTCATGTCAAGAAATTACAAAAAGTGAAGCGCTTAATTATGACGATAATTTCCCTTACTTTTAAGCGCAGATGAAGCTTCGTGTCAAAGTTGTTTTTCATCTTCAAGCGCTTAACGATTGTAATACATTCACTTATTTGTGTCGTAGATGAAACTTCATTTAAAATTAACTTCACAAAAAAAAATCAACTTTTGTTGCGAAATCCTTAATATCATCAAAAATTCACCCGTTCAAAGGCGCGAGTAAATTGTCACATCGAAATCAACAATTGACAGAAACTAGAAGGTAGATTTTGATTCAGATTGTTTTTCGTCATTACAGGAGATTTGTTTATTGCGACATAAATCTATTGTAAAAAATCATATTCTTTAGTCAAGGTTCAGACCAAAACCTGAACTACGTCATTGTTCACGATGAGTTTTGTAGTCTTCATTGAAACTGACATTGACAAATAGGACAGGTTTTTCGAGAACCTTCTAGTCACAAACGAAAACCAATGACACCGTTTTGAACACAAAGAAAGACTATGCAACGTCAGCACAAATCATATTTTGGTTTTTGTTCGCACACAAAAAGATAACTCGAACATATCGGTACATAAATTGAAACACAATGTATAAGAACATTATTTCAACACATCGGTACATAAAATATGTTTCATTTGGCATTTTGAATTCAATATATCTGATACATCGAAAACAATGCACTTAATATGTAGTTTTTGATGCATCGGTAAATAGATAAAATATGCTATATCGATATATTAGAGATGTTTTAATATATCGATACAGCATATTTTACATATCGGCATATTGAATATCATATATTATGTTGCATATTGGATTCAATGTATCTAATACATTGAAAACAATGCACTTAATATGTAGTTTTTAATGCATCGATAAAATATATTGTATCGATATATTAGAGATGTTTTAATATATCGATACAGCATATTTTACATATCGGCATATTGAATATCATATATTATGTTGCATATTGAATTCAAGGTATCTGATACATAGAAAATAATGCACTTAATACGTAGTTTTTAATGCATCGATAAAGTAGATAAAATATGCTCTATCAATATATATTAGATATGTTTTAATATATCGATAAAGCATATTTTACGCATCAATACACAAAATATCATACATCACTTGGCATATTGGATTCAATGTATCTGATACATCGAAAACAATGCACTTAATATGTAGTTTTTGATGTATCGATAAAATATGCTATATCCATATATTAAAACATCTCTAATATATCGATACAGCATATTTTACGCATCAATACACAAAATATCATACATCACTTGGCATATTGGATTCAATGTATCTGATACATCGAAAACAATGCACTTAATATGTATATATTAATCTGATACATTAGGAGTAATGAACCACTAGGATACAAAAAATATAATTTATCAATAAATCATATAGTGTGTATCACTTTTCTATCTGGTTCTAGTCCTTGGTCGTACTTTGGATTCCGTGGGAATCGAAACTGATAAAATTGAAATAAAATTTATCATTTTTCGAATCAATTGATCGGTCAATTTTAATTTAATTTTTTTAAATTTCACAAATAACAAAAAATTTAAAAACAAAAATACAAACATGTTTTTAATTTAATTTTCAACCAAAGTTTGCAGAAAATTGGTTCTTAGAAAAAACCTAGCAAAAACCAAATACAGCAACAATTTTATAATTATCTAGCTAAAAACGGAAATAACGGTAAAAGTACAACGGAAAAAATGTTTTTCATCACACATTGGATTACATTCTATGATTTTTTTTCTGAATAAAACTACAGAATACCATATGGGATTTTGAAATTTCTAAACATGTACGAAGTAATTTAAAATTTTACAGAAATAACTAAATATTAAATTTTTAACTTTGGGTCCTGGGTGGAAAATTTTAATTCGTGTTGAGACAAATTTTTTGAAAAACATTTTTATTTTAAAAATAATCTTATTTTAAATTTTTTAAAAAACATAAATTTTAAGTTTTGGTCCCGACTGGAAAATTTTGAAATTTCCCGTTGAGACAAATTTTTTCATAAACATTTTTATTTTAAAAATAATCTTATTTTAAATTTTTTAAAAAACATAAATTTTAAGTTTTGGTCCTGATTGGAAAGTTTTGAAATTTCGTGTTGGGATATTTTTAAAAATTCTTAATTTTTTTAATTATTTTCTAATTTCGGAATTTTTTAAAAATACATAAACTTAAAATGTTTAATTTTTGGGTCCTGAGTGGAAAGTTTTAAATTTTGTATTGAAATACTTTTTAAGAGTTTTTAGAAAAAAATTTTCTTTTATAATAACACAATTGACCATTCTGTTTCGCAATTTTTTGATCCTGATCTCAACGACCACTACACAAAACACACCGATGACGAAATAAGGATAAGTATGCAAAAATTTTTCGATTTTATGAAAAGTGATTTTTTATTTTTTAATAAAAACAAAAATAATTATTTCGTCATCTTTTTCATTTAAGAACTACTCGAAAGAAGCTGCAAAAATGTGACCGGTCAAAACTATTTCGAAATCGCCGAACATCATCGGCAGCTGAGATGACCACTCATTCCTTTCTCCAAATTCCGATGATTATTCGTCGGGGAACGACTTATGATTCATATCAAAGGCTGTACGACACTTCCCCAGCGACATTTGCTCCCTATTTTTTCGAAATTTTTAAAAATAAATTTAAATATAAAAATTTACGTAAAAATAAAATAAAATAAATTTTGTGAAATAAAGAAGGTTACATATCGTCGGGGAACGACTTATGATTCATATCAAAGGCTGTACGACACTTCCCCAGCGACATTTGCTCCCCATTTTTTTTTCAAAATTATTAAAAATAAATTTTTTACTTAACTAAATTATTAAATTAATTTAAATATAAAAAATTTGCATAAAAATTAAATAAAATAAATTTTGTGAAATAAAGAGGGGTACATATCGCCAGGGACAATTATTGTGCAGTTTTTAGCTTTTCTCTAATTTCAGAATTTTTTTAAAATAAATTTTTTACTTAACTAAATTATTAAATTAAATATAAAAAATTTGCATAAAAATTAAATAAAAAAGGGGAATAAATATCACCAGGGGCAATTGTTGAATAATTTTTCTCTAATTTCAGAATTTTTTTAAAATTAATTTTTTACTTAACTAAATTGTTAAATTAAATTAAATATAAAAATGAAATAAAATAAATTTTGTGAAATAAGGGAATAAATATCGCCGGGGGCAATTGTTGTACAACCAACATCATCGGCAGCTGAGATGACCATTCATTCCTTTCTCCAAATTCCGATGATTATTTGTCGGGGAACGAATTATGACTCATATCAACTATTTGTGTTCGAATGTCGTGGAAATTTCCAGATTTTTGTTGAATTCAAGTTTCAAAACAACGAAAATTCAAAACTTGCAAAAACATTGTAAAAATTTAAAACATTTTTAATTTTTTTTAATTTTTGAAATTTAATAAAAAAAATTTTAAATTTTCTAATTTCGGAAAATTTCGAATTTTCAAAAATTTATAAAATTTTTTTAAAATTTTAGAATTTCAAAAATTTTATGAATTTTTTTAAAATTCCAGAAATTTTCGAAAATTAAAAAAATTTTTTGAACATTTTTGAATTACTTAATTTTTAAAAAATCTCCAAAATTTCAGATTTCAGAAGTTTTTGAAAAATTCCAGAATCCAGCAAAATCCCAAAACTAGTTTTTAAAACTCGAATATTTGTAAGCTTCCAAAATTCCGTTCGAGACAATTTCGAAAAAATTTTACATTTTTGCGATTTTTTTGCGTCATAAATTTAAAATCCTTGAAGGTTCTAAAGGTCAAATCTCCCACTCTTGTCAAATAAAATAAAAAATAAAACGAAAAATTGACCTTTTGATCACTTTCTGTCGTTATTCCCACACACAAAAAAACGTAACTTTTGGTCCAGGAATAAATAAAAATCGTTATTATTATGTTTTAATTTCGTCATAAAAGTCAAATATTCATAAAAATATGATGATTGTTACATTTCATAATTGTTATTAAATCAAAAATTAGACTTTTTTGTGTATTGGAACCGTTTTTGGATAGTGACTAGAAAGCCCTGATTTGAGTTGGAAATAGGCACTATCCAAAATCTCTAGAAAAAACAACTTTTAATCTATTAACAGATAGAAATAGTCACTATTGTGTTTTAATTTCGTCACAAAAGTCAAATATTCATAAAAATATAACGATTGTTACATTTCGTAATTGTTATTAAATCAAAAATTATAATTTTTTGTGTATTGGAACTGTTTTTGGATAGTGATTTTGACAGCTCTAATAAACATTGGATAGTGACTAGAAAGCCCTGATTTGAGTTGGAAATAAACACTATCCCAAATCTGTACAAAAAAAAGTATATTTTTTAATCCAGTAACAAATGCAAATCGTCACTATTAAGTTACATTTTCGTCACATCTCGCAATTGTTACTGGACCAAAAGTTTTGCTTTTTTGTGTGCGTGACAAAATGTGCGACAATGCAAATAATTTTTTTAAAATGACTAAGTCAGTTCTGCAACAACGGACTACCGTGCAGCTGATCCATCAAAGGCCTCGGGGAAGACAAACATATTCGGAAACGAATATTCTCCTTTTCAGACGTGTCAAATCAAAAATGACTCATGTCAGTGAAAAAATCAAGGAAGTAAAAGGGGTCAATTGAGGAGTGCTACAGTATCCCTCAGAAAATGTTTATTTCCGTCATCATTATTAACTTTAAAAATGTACTGTGTGTTTTGTGATAATCCCAAAATTATATTATTAAAAATTTTTTTTGCTACAAAAAGTGAAAATTATCTCGAAAGGAATTTTCGAAATTTTCCACTTGGGACCAAAAAGATTTAAAATTACGAAATTTACATAATTTTAGAAAATTTTAAAATTACAAAATTATAATGTAAAATATTAAAGAATTTCGAAAATTAATCTCCAAAGGAATTTTTAAAATTTTCCACTAGGGACCAAAAAGATTTAAAATTACAAAATTTACATAATTTTAGAAAATTTTAAAATTATAAAATTATAATTTAAAATACTAAAGAATTTCGAAAATTAGTCTCGAAAGGAATTTTCCAATTAAAATTGAAAAGTATATAGTTTTATATTTACGCAATTTTAGAAAGTTTCAAAACTGCACTACTGTGAAAATAAATAATTTTCGTCACAAATTTCTAAAATTTTCCAGTCAAGACCGAAATTGCAGAATTTTATATTTTTATTTTTCTAAAATGTCCTAAAATCGCATTATTATTAAAATAAATAACTTTCGTCACAAATTTCAAAAATAATCTCAACACGAATTTCTAAAACTTTCCAGTCAAAACCGAAATTGCAGAATTTTATATTTTTATTTTTCTAAAATGTCCTAAAATGCACTTATTTCGAAACTGGTAGTTGTCACAAACTCTAAACTTCTTCGACATGAATTCCCCGAAGATTTGGCTTAAAAACACAAATTTTGTGTTTATTATTCGTTTTTAAATTTTCCATAAAAATTCTGAAAAATTCGAAAATTTTCTTTCAATTTTTATCTGATGACCATAGGTAAAGAAATTCGCCGAAGACGATTTACGTTAATCATTAAAAAAAACAATTTTTTTAAAACAAATTTTTTTTTAAACAAATTTTTTTTCAAATAAATTTTTTTTTAAAATAATTTTTTCACATAAATTTTTTCTTTAAAAATAAATTTTTTTAAATGAATTTTTTCTTTAAAATTAATTTTTTAAAAATAATTTTTTTAAAAACAAATTTTATCTTTAAAAATAATTTTTTTTAAAATAATTTTTTTAAAACAAATTTTTTTTAAAACGAATTTTTTTTTAAATTTAAAAACAAATTATAGGCAATTACGACTTAGAAAAAACATGCCCGGAGGAAATACAACATTTGAGATAATCGGAATCTTCATTCATGACTTGTGAGATTACTAATCAAAATATTATGAAAATTTAAAATAACTAATGTGACGAAATAATCTTAACAAAAATTTTTGAGTTTTTAGAATTCGGAATTTTAGATAATTTTGGAAGTTTTATTAAATTTCAGAGGATTATAGAAAATTTTAGAAATTCGTAAAAAATTTAGAAAATTCAAAAAAGTTCAAAATTGTTTGTTGAATTTTTTAAATTTCAGAAAATTCAAAAAAGTTCAAAATTTCAGAAAATTCTAAAAAGTTCGAAATTTTAAAAAATTCTAAAAAGTTCAAATTTTCAGAGAGTTCTAAAAAGTTCAAAATTTTAAAAAATTCTAAAAAATTCGAAATTTTAAAAAATTCTAAAAAGTTCAAAATTTCAGAGAATTCTAAAAAGTTCAAAATTTTAGAAAATTCTAAAAAGTTCAAAATTTTAGAAAATTCTAAAAACTTCAAAGTTGTTTGTTGAATTTTTTAAATTTCAGAGAATTCTAAAACCTTCAGAATCGTCTTCTGGATTCTGGAAGCTTTACAGAATTCTATTTTTATAAAAACGTAAAAATTGCTTTTTTTATGGAATTATTTCAACACGAATTTTGGGACATTTTAGAAACTTAAGATTTTTGTTTTTAAATAATTGTGAAATTTTCTGATTTCGAATTATTCTAAAAAATCCATAAAAATGTAGGATTTTCGTTATCGAAAATTTTAGGAGTGTCAATTTCAATAAAAAATTTTATTCTTTGAATTTCCAAGAATTAGTCATTGTGTGGGAAACTTTAATGGTCCCTGAACTCGAAAAAGGGGGTTATTTGATCTCATTTTAGTCTTCAAAAAAATTAAAATGATCAACGAGAGATTAATCATTCGTTAAATTTCAATTTTTTAAATTAAAAATTTATTAAATTAAATTTTCTTTAAAATTAAAATTTACTAAAAATTAAAGTTTTTTTAAAAATTAAATTTTTTTTGAATTAAAATTTTATTAAAAATTAATTTTTTTTAATTAAAATTTTTCTAAAAATTAATTTTTTTCGAATTAAAATTTATTAAAAATTAAAATTTTGTTAAAAATTAATTTTTTTTAAACTAAAATTTGGGATTTTGTTTTCTGCAAACTTAATTGATTTAAATTCAAAAATTTGCAGAGAAATTAAACTTGCAGATTTATCCCCTGAGGGAGATAAACGTGAAGTCATAAAATCAAAAAAAACAAAATCGAAAAAGTGAATTTTTTTAATTTCGGAATTTTTGAATAATTTTAAAAAATCAAAAAATTTATGTTTAATTTTGAATTTTTCGCGGATTCTGAAGTTTGAAAAAATTCTGGAAAATTTCAGATTTTAAAAACTTTTTAAATTTTTGATTTTAAAAAATTTTTTAAATTTTCGATTTTAAAAACTTTTTTAAAAACAATAAAATTTTAAAATATTTCATTGAATTCTGAAAGTTTTTAAAAAATTACAGTATCATTGAGAATTTCATAATTTTCGATAATTTTTACATTTCGAAATTCCAAAAATAATTTTTGAAATTTTAAAAAATTTTATTAAAATTAAAAATTGAATTTTGTTGATTCAAATTTGAAAATTTGCAGAAAAATTAAATTTTGCAAATTGGTCGAAAAAGACGAATCTAAACATACAAAAATAGATCCAACAATTGCAGTTATTAAATCCACCGTATTTTTAAAAAAAAATAACATCGTAGATAATAACTAATTATTCAAGGCTTATCCTAGACAAACTACAAAACGAACAATTATCAGATGACGATTCAATCGCTTACGTACATGTAAAAAACATAATTTTCGGACCGGCAATAATTGCGAAATACGATAAAAACGTGACACTATGGTCACACTTTCATGAATAT
>SWDT01000184.1:0-13163 GCA_009193035.1 Halicephalobus mephisto | reverse complement strand
CAGTATTTTTTCATATATAAATCGCCGTCCTTGATTGGTTCAAAAATAAAATTTGAATATTTCTTTGAAACAAAAGACTAGAATTTTCTGAAAGTTTAGAGTTTCTCAAAATATAATAGGAAATTTTGGAATTTCTGAGAATTGAAAACTTTGTGGAAGTTTTTGGAACTTAATTGAGAGTTCTGGAATTGTCTGAAATTTGGTAAGAGATTCTGGAGTTTTTTAGGATCTAATATGAACTTTTCAAAATTCGGAAACTTTGTTAAAATTTCTGGAGTTCCTTAAGGTTCAGGAAAACATTCTGGGATTTTTTAATATTTCAGATAAACTTTGAGAATCTGATAGAAAGTTCTGAGACTTTAGTAAATTTTAAAATTTTCTAAATTTGTTAAGAGTTGTTGGATCTTTTGGATTCTAGTGGAGGATTCTGAAATTCTGGAAAATTTCATGAGATTTTCTGAAATTATTTGGAGCTTTTGGACTGTAGTGAAGAATTATGGAATGTCTAGAAACTCTACAAAAGTTTTTCGGATTTTTAGTGTGTTGAAGAAACTTTTTAAATTTACTACAAATTGCTAAATTGTTCAGTTTTTTAAAATACTGTAGAAACTTTTTGGTTTATTAAAAATTTTCGAAATTTAGTTAAGTGTTTTAGGATTTTCTTGGATGTTCTGGAGTTAAAAGAAAAGGTTATGAAATATTTAGAGTTATTATTAAATTTTTTGGAAATTTTTGAAATATAATTTTGATTTGAATTTTAAAATTTTCATAGAAATTTATGTAGCGATGTTTTTATACAAGTTTCTAAGTTTTTTAAGACCTTTTGAGAGTATTTTAGGATTTTATAGAGTATTATTGAGGTTCCTGTGATTTAGAAGAAAGTTGAATTTTTTTGGGAGTTTTGTGGATGTTTTAAGAATTTGTTAGAGATGTTTATGGGTTCTAGTCTTTGAGAGTTTACTAAAAAGATTCTGAAATTATAGAATTTTGCTGAAATATTAAAGTTATCTAGAGTTGAGTCTTGTGTTTTTGAAGAATTTTTACGATTTGTTATGAGATAATTTTCGAAAAATTAAGTTTTACTGTAGTGGGATTATTTTTGTGTCTTGTTGTTTGATTTAGTTTTGATTTTTTTGTTATTTTGAAGAAGTTTGTGAATAAAAGTTTTAAAAATGCGTGAGTTTGGTTTTCCTTGGAGTTGCTTTTTAGTAAAGTTGTTGAGGTGTGTTCAGTGAATGGAGATGGAATTTAGAGTTGGTTATTGGGTGTCACTTTTGAATAAGGTGGTTTTGAATGTTTTGATTTTTCTTATTTCTAGTTACTTTTTTGGGAGAGTTGGTTAAGTTGTAATGGATGTATGTTTGATTGTGGAGGAGGGTAGTTGGGGGTAGTGGATGTGGGGAAAAGTGATTTTAGGATGGTGTTGGGGATTTGTTTTTTATTTTTAAGATATGAGATCTTTTTGTGAGGGTTGAGAATTAATTTTGAATTTTTGTTTGGTGAGTTATGTAGTTGGAAGAAAGTTGTGTTGTGTTTTGGTGTGGTGTTTTTGTTTTGTGATGTAATATACCTAGTATGAAGTAATGCACAGTGGAGTTTTTTTTAGACAGAGAATTTTGTTCCGGTAAGGTGGAACGGTTGCAGCAATAGTGACGAGATGCACCCGGAGCAAATTGCCGCGTGCCGCTTGGGGAGGGTGTTATGATTTCAAAAAACGCGCCAAATTGATCCTCGGATCTGCTGTCGACCTTTTTTTTTTTACTTTTTAATTTTGAATTGCTGCCGTGGCGTCCCCTGTAGCAATAAGGCGCGCGAGTTCCGATTTGGAGAGACTCGTGCGCAACTCTCGTCTCACGTGGAGGACACACGTCTTTTCGGTAAGCTGTGCGACCGTCTCGGTCCGTTGTCTCCATACTGTTTCGAACTCGACGCTGTTTACTACAGTCTTAATTACTGTAGTACTGTAGAAGATTAGTTGGGAGATAACTTCTGAATTCTTTGCTTCTAAAATAAAAGGGAATTTATGATTTCATTTTTTATTGCAGAACATATTTGAGTTTTCATTTAAATCAGGAAAATCAAAGGGGGATTGTGAAATTGTGGGTCTCTTTGGATACTACGGTATTCATCTGACTTCTGATCTCCAAACTAGTACAAACCTCAACTTATTTAAATCAAAAATTAAGTCCGTAATTGTTTGGAAATGAATTTTTGAGGATTTCGAATCATTAGTTCGAATATTTCCTTCAAAATTTTATGAACTATAAGAACAAGTTAACTGGTTACCAAAGATGTACAAATGCTGGGATTCACTATAGAATAAACTACGAGACATTTAACAGTACTTCTACAGCTGCTGGAAATTGCAGTAAGAAGCTGGACAGTGTCTGAAGTTGGGTTGCAGCTCCGAAGTTGACAAAAGTTGATCGGAAACAATCAAGTCAACTCATGTCATTGTATTTAATTTCCTAATGCCAGTTATTACTATTGGAAATAAGACAGATTCAGAGGACGAAGATACACAGATGTTTTTTAAAACACCTTCAAAATCGAATTGTGTTCATATGCAATGGATACTTATGATTTGCAAGAGATTTCCATCCAGGGTTCATTCAGAGTACATGTTTATAAGTGTACCTTACGACAGATCTGCCTCAATAAAAAGCAAAATCACTCGTGATGAAAAAATAGTTGACATTCATATTAGATTTCATTCTCACAATGAATACAATCATCATAAGGTTGACTAGTTAGTAATTTCCAAATTGAATTGACCAAGTTCGAAAACGGGACAATTTCAATTTGAGTTCGGGATCTTTGAAAATCGACAGCTAGACAAATGTTAGTTTGTCGCTCACTTCTTCCAATACTCTAAGATGTCGAATTCCAGAAGTTCCTAGAATGCCCTTCCGCGGCAAATTTACAACAATGCTTATTTGTAGTTTTCATATTTATCGAACTGAGATTCAATAGAAGTTGTGAAAACCCTTAAAGATTCCGAGAAACCTTCTAAAATTGAGTAAAACTTTAAATTTTGCAGTTTTCCAAAAATTTCCAGAATCGATTGGAAAGTTTTAGGATTATTGAATATGCTAAACAGTTTCGGGAAACTTCCGGAATAGATGATAAAACAATATGATGGAAGATCTGCATGTAATTTCCCATCATTGCCACGTTTCAACCTATTGTTTTTGACTCCGTAATCCAGCTTAACAGTCACGGGTTTCAACCCAACAAAGGGAATTGAAACAATTTATTCAAAAACTTGTTATTTATGAATAATTCATTAACAGTATCCTCCCTGATAACGGGTATATAAGGGGTGCATGATTGTGGAAGATATCACACAAGTGGTTTACTACAATGATTTCCCGAGTTCTAATTCTGATTTGTTTGGTTTGCCTCGTCCAAGCTTGGACGGACAAGGAAGTCAATGACTTCAAAAACTTCATGAAGAAGTATCATCTCAACTACAAAAACGAGACTGGAGAGTTCGACCGCCATATGAAAGCCTTCAAAGATAACCTCAAGAAAATCAAGGATATCAACAACAAGGGTTATGGAGGCCAATATGGTCTCAACAAATTCTCGGCGATGACTCCAGAAGAATTCAAGCAGATGTTGATGCCAGCCAATCTCAATCTCAAGAAAAACAACAATATTCCAAAATTCAAGCGTCATGAACGTCTTCGACACAAGAGACAGAGTATCCCGACTTCTTACGACTACAGAGATTACGGATGGGTCACTTCAGTCAAAGATCAAGGGGTTCGCTTTTTTACAAATCCAGGGCGTTCGTTTTCCACCTTTGTGTTTTTTTAGAAAAATCACAACTTCACGGAAGGTTAATGAATCTTGTAGAAATTTTCGGACCCTTTAGACTCCTAACGCATCATAGATCTTATGGTGGCTTTAGAACCTAATGGAAGTTTGCGACGAACCTCTTAAATGAATAGTTCTACAAAATTCACACTAAGAATATTCCGTGATAACTCCTTGACAATCTGTAATTTCCTGAATTTCAGCAGTGTGGCAGCTGCTGGGCTTTTACCACAGCCGCTGCAATTGAATCCAATCTCCTGTCATTCCAAGGTCTCGATCTGGACCTCTCTGAACAGAGTCTTGTCGATTGCGAAACGCACAGCAGTGGCTGCGGAGGTGGTTATCGCTATTACGCTCTTGAGTATGCTCAACAGAATGGGTTACCGTTGGAGACTGAGTACCCCTACCTTGAGGCTGAATCTGGTACTTGTTATAGTGCCAATGAACCTCTCTACAACAACATAGATTACTGGTTGGTAGAATCCGAAGCCGATATCGCATACAACTTTACTACTATGGACCTGTTCATTCGGCTTCGTTGTTCCCAGTGCCTTCCAGCACTACACTGGAGGAGTCTTCGACGTTGCGTCCTGCACCGAAACAGACGGTTCCCACGCAATGCTTATAGTCGGGTACACCCCCGATTACTGGATCGTAAAGAACAGCTGGGGGACGGGCTGGGGCGACGACGGATACGTCTACTACAAGAGAGGCAAGAACCTCTGTGAAATGGAAAACAATTGTCGCACTGTGGTCTTGAATGGAAAACAAGTAATGATGAATAGCAAATCTTCTTAATAAACAGTAGTTACAAACCAGAAAGATAACTCAAGAAAGGTGATTCACGTTTAAATGAGGGTTTCACGTGTCCAGGGAACAGATTCAGAAGCTCGAAGTAGACTGCTCTGAAAGTTGGAATTGATCTAGACTCAAAGTCCTGGTTCAGTCTGACAAGATTCCAATATATTATGTTTCTATATCAGAATTGTGAAATATTGGAATTCATTCACCGTCAAATCTTTTTGGCGCTCTCTAAAAATTAGAAATTCCTCGGAAATAACAGATTCATTCAGTAAGTAGAAAAATAGAAGTACAACAAGGAAGGAAATGGAAATTGGTTCGGACGTGTGACGCTTTTTATTTAACTTTTTAATAGGATGATTTGGAACACAATGGCTTTCAATTGATAGTTTACTTCTGTGGATGAGTTCCCATTAAAAGAGGTTAGAACAATTTATTCCAATTTTGATGTTCCTGAATACTTTTAAAACAATACCTTTGTCGGTAGGAACTACATAAAGGTTGTCTTAAAATAGGTCCCATTCTCACGCGACATTCGACTATGACTTCCATGTTCTACATACTTTGTGGTAGTAAATCAGACCAATCTTTCTCATTTTATTAGGGAGAGATAGAAAGAAAATTTAGAAACCATGTGAAATGGGCATTCTTTCATTTTCCCTCAGAGGCAATTATCATTCCGTTCTGATCAGCTTTCTAATGTTAGGGTGTCACAAAAAAACATGCAGTTTTTTCAAAAAAACTTTGGGTTTATTTTTTTTAAATTCAAATAACCAAATTAAGGAAAATATAGACCATCATATTCTACAACTTGATTCCAACGATTGGCTAAATCAAGGATCCCATTCTTATACCATTCCTCAAATTTTGAATCAAAAAACCGCTGCACTTCCAACTTGACCTGATCCAATGTATCGAATTGCTTTCCCTTCATGAAATGAGTCATACTCCGGAACAAATGATAATCGGACGGAGAAATGTCCGGACTATAAGGAGGATGTGGTAAAATTTCTATTCCATCTAAGCTTTCGATTTTTTCGCGAGTTTGATTGGAGGTGTGCGCTTTCGCATTATCTTGGAGGAGTAGCGCTCTCTTTCGATTAATCACTGCCGGGTACTTCACTGACAGAGCTTCATACATATGTTGCAATTGAGTGCAGTACATGTCAGAGTTTATGTTTTGATCCTTGGGGATCAGCTCGTAATAGATTGGGCCTTCGAAATTCCAAAAGACACTGAGTAAAACCTTGGTTGCAAAGCGATTCCGTTCAGGCACGGAATCTCCGGGTTCTCCAACAGATAGCCATTGTTTGGAACGACGACTGTTACGCCAGTAGATCCAGGACTCATCACAAGTCACAACTCCCTTGAAGAAACGGCGATCCAAAGGATTGGCGAGTAATTCTTTACATAGTGTCAGACGGGCTTCCACTTGCTCATCAGTCAAATCATGAGGGATAAGTCGGGCTGATCGGCTAGACTTTCCGAGCTGATGGAGATGACGTTGTATAGTCATATAGGATACATGAAAGACACTTGAGAGTTCACGCAGACTTTGCTTGGATCGGACTCCACACAGTCAAGCAGCGCTTCGTCATTCACACTTGAACATCGACCTGAGCCTGAACGGTGTTTGAGGGTTGTATCCCCTTCTCGAAAACGTTTGAACCAAGATTGTGCAGCACGTTCACTTACAGTTCCCTGGCCTTCTACTTCGCATATTTCATTGGCGGCTTGTCTTGCAATATAGCCTTTTTTGAAGAAGAAAAGTAGGACAGCAAGAACGTTCTGATCAAGCATGACGAAAAAGATTTACAAAACTTTAATGAGTAACCGGCGGTCACCGGATCCTTTTATATCCTATTGCCAGAGTCTCGAGCAATTAATAGACTATTCCAGAATTTCCTGGTGAGACCGAGAAAATTCTAGAGAAATCCTCAAAGTTAACCCCCAAATCGCATGTTTTTTTGTGACACCCTAATATAACTATGAGAAATATAATATCAGAGAAAAAGGATGATTCATGGAAACTATGTTTGAGATATAGTTAAGAAGAAGGGAAGATAAATCATAAATTCTCTTTTCATGAAACTTTTATTACAAATATAAACTCATAATCCAATTACCACATTATACGCTTGTTCAATTATCTTCATTTAAGTATTGATGAATAAGATGCCCAGTGTCTCTACCCAAATTTAATTTTCGGAGTGACCTTAGAATAGCTTTAAAAATAAAAAATAGAAAAAATATGAACCCAGAACTCTTAATTGTTATTATTAAGCTTCAGTCCAAGAATAAGAACGAAGAAGAAATTATTTTCTGAAGTTGTTCGTAGATTTAAAACAGTAAATCATCATCACTATCATTTACTTGATTTTAATGTGCTTCTATCTCGAGGACTGGTGGGCGAGCAGCTTCTAATTGCTCTAATCAATGACTTGGATGATGACAAGAAAGAAGATTACTTCTGTATCTCTTTGATCCACAAAGACAGAATAGAAACCACCGTTCAACGAGATTGAGTTTAATACCAACAAAGTCACCACATGTGGTGCAGATCCATTGTCTCTTATCTGGAGTGCATTCTTTAGGGCATTGTAATTCTAATAAAGTCGAACTATGAGAAATCTGATATGTATTAGCTCCGCTCATGTCGACGAATCCGAATAATATTTTCTTGTTATTCTTAACCGCAATGTATGGTTCAACAGCTTCATTTAGGTTGATTACTTGAGAATTGCTGAATATGATTGTGCTATGTAATGTTCTCACAACTTGCTCATAACCAGGAGGAGTTGCAATGAAGAGTCCTGTACAGTTGATCCATTCTCCATTCACCTTCGTCGGGAACCATTCGTTCAATTTTCGGAGCCAAGAGTTTATTTCCACCCATGTTTCCAGAAGATGCTTTCCTTCGTCAATGTAATTTGTATGCTCTATTGAATATTTGATGTAATCGGTGTAACAGAAGAAGAGTCTCTTCAACACCGGATACATTTTCAAGAAATCGTTTCTGTCCATTGACTTGTAGTCCTCTTTTGCCTTATTTAAATTAGCAACAATTTTATCAAATGACTTCTCTCCTGATTCCATATCTTGAAGAATACCTGGATACCCAGCCTTCTTCATCTTCATTTCAATTTTGCGGTAAACACAGTAGAGATGAGAAAGGAACCATTTAAATTTTTCTTCATTACTGACAACAGTTCCTCGGATTTCCTGACTCAGTTTTTCATACCAAAACGAGACAGGAATATCGTTTTGAAAATGTTCGCCTTTCTCTAATTCATCCATAAAATTCAGAAGATCTTCCAGAGTCATTTCTTTAATTTTATCATAGTTGACCAGAACTCTGCATTTGGTCTTTTTTTGGGCCTCATTGAAACTTCTTTTTTCAAATAAGTTTTTTACCTAAAAGAACTTCCTGTTAAAATAGATATCCAAAAGTAATTCAAATAATTGCATAATTTGCTGTCAAAAACTTATTCTCAGAACTATTCATTTTATCTTTTGAAGATCTGTCAGAAATTTAATCAAATCAGAATAAATTCTTTGTCAATGTATGAGATCTATTTTGGTAAATCTTACCTCATATCTATCTTCTGGAAATCCTATTTTTGGAAACTGCACCCACAAATCCACGCCATAATCAATCAAACTGACAAAATGACTGCAGTTCGGTGAATACTTTGGAAGCTTCTCGGAGCTCTTTCTTTGTCTCCAGAAAGTACAACGAACTTCCCAATATTCATTATCGTCAAAGATAATCTCAAAATCGAGAAATTTTTTGCAGCTCGGTTCCAGAGAAAAACTTATCAACGGCTGAAATACTTACAATGATTTTACCCAACAAACAAGAAACTTGCCCAACATGGAATATCAGTCGATGACAAGTTATAAGCCCAGTATACCCATACATTCCTGACTTGTGATGTAACATCAGGAGGTTCTCCCTCAACGGGGATCAATTGATTCAAAGAAGAATTCCATCCCCATCCTAATCTACATCCACGGCCATAACACCCAACCATTTTATTACCAACAATAACTTAATATTTTATAATCACAGAACAGTAAATAAAAATAATAACTGAATTCACCCAACTCTACAGAACTAACTGACACCTTATCACAAAAAGGCAACTTAAAAGGAACTTCAGTCATTTTTCAATGATCATGATTTAAGCCACTCCCTTCCATGACAGAAAACTCTCCAAAGGTCAATTTTCAACCAATACAGAAAAAAAGAATAAACTGACTTGAAAACTCACTTTCCCGTTCTGTAGTAGCAGACGAAAATCAGAAGATAATCTTAATAAAAATCTGAATAATTAACAAAGATGAGGATCAAAATATTAGAAACAGAATGAATCACAAGAGAATGACAAACTTGGATTTGCATATTATGAATCTAATCTACTGCTTTATATCTTCTATTTTATGTAGTTATTTAAAATTATCTTGAAGAGAAAACTAACCAACAAGCGAACAATTTGTTTGTCATTGACAACTCACAAGCAATATCAAATGAGATTTGGCCCTAATTCAAATGTTTTGTTTGTGAAAATACCCAAATATGACAGTAAAATCTGAGGTAAATGAACAGAAGTTTTCGTATTCTGTAAATTTGTACAATCAGTGCAAAAATAAATACAGACATTTATAATTAAGGGAACTTGAGAAACCAGTATTGAATTCTCTACCATTCATTTATAATACCTGAAGTCTACCAGATTCTACGGTCAGAATCTATCCAATGATCTTGTTGAAATTAATCAACTAATTCATTTGTAAAGTTCCGAAATAACTAAATATCTCATCTTCCACAATTTGTTATTATCTACAAAAAAACAACCTGTTATTAATAGAATACTGTGATCTGGATTATAATCCTGTTAAAAGGTTTCAGTAATATACTAAATAACAAGTAATATCTAAAACTGAACAGTGTTTTACATCTTACATGACTTTGATCCAAATTACTACACCCATTTAAGCAAAATGTACGGTAAAAATTCATTTGTGAAATGTTATTACAAAACATCCACTATGGGAAATCGAACTTTTTACATAAACTGTTCGTTTTCAACAATTTCTAGAAATCTGTTAAACCAATTTCATCTGTCTGTTAATTGAAATAACACGTAGGAATCTGTAAACCTTCTGTAATTTCCTAAATTGAATAAAGATCCTTCTTGTTTCTGAATTTCATGTCTTTAAAATTCTTCACTTTTCAACGCGTTTTTAATATTGTCTGAAAGTGAGTTTTTCAATTTTCTTGTAATCAATCAATGAAAATATATATTGCAAAGTGTAATCAGTGATTTCCTCCTAGAGAATAAAATCCATTACATGTTTAAAAGAAGAAAACAATTGAAATAATTTCATCTTCAAAGTATTCTGTAATTTCTCGAGATCACGAGAGATTTCTTTGATTCTTGAATTCAGAAGAATTAGAGTAACACAGAATCAATTACTTCTAATAAAAATTATTCAATTACATCGAAACTTCATTTTTCTCAATTTCGAAAACAAGAATGTACAGTTCTTATTCAACACTTCAAGCATTTCTAAATTTGAAATTTCATCACTCCAAATCTAGTCAAATCTGCTTCACTTTCTCACTGACATCTGTATTGTCTGACTAAAGTTATCCTTGACAATAAACTTCACATCATTCGGAGAAAGATATTGGAACAGAAATTATAATAGAAGAGGACCTGAAGAGACAGCTTGAATATCAAGGACCCTGGAATACTGTAGGGCATGAGTGACACTTTTGGCTGTCTGCTGTGCACACATATTGTGGTCTATACTTTTGGTTAGGTAAATATTTGTAGTATTTTTCTTGTTCCTAATCTTCATTTTTCTAATAACATAGTCCTTCAACAGACATTCAAAGTTCTATTTTATTAGAACTGAAATTTTATATATAATTTTATTTTTACTTTTACAGATTATTAAACTTTCTAATTTCATAGTTATGCGATTATGAAGAGGCTTTCGATGGTTCTTCATATATGAAACTTATTTCCTCATAAACTTACGTCCAATTTAAACCAATTCTAGTAGTTTAAAATACTGTCACTATTGAAATCAATCACTGGATTTACAACAAATCGAATAGGTCGAACAAGAGAAAGGGATTCTATATCGGGTTGAGATTTAGAAAGTGAAAATTTTGATATTCAATTTCTTTTTTGAAGGGCAAAAGGAAATTCAAAAATTGTGAAATTGGCGATTTCCTACTTTCCCTCAGAGGTAATTATCATCCCGTTCTGATCTGTTTTCTAGTAAGTTTAATTTACTGGATTTGATCAAAAAAGAAGCTAGGAGCACTGGAGATTCCCAGGACGTCTCCGATCCAAGTACTAATCGAGCCCTAGGGCGTTTCACTGGCCAGATCGGACGGGATGGCGTGCTCTCACCCTGGTTTGACCCCTAGCGATAACGAATTTTTCTGACTAGATCGCTTTTTTCTTTTTTGTAGTAGGTGAGAGAAAAGACAGTTTTGACACTGCATACGAAAACACCTTTCTCTCTAGAGAAATGCAATTGTCTAGAAAATTACCTGTCTGACATAACAATAAAAATCCCTCTCTCTATCATTATTAATCAAATACTTCAGTTCCATTTTCACTAGATAGATGACACCTTTTCAAAGAATAAATTAGAAAATATGACGATTTAATTCTTCCCACCGAAATCATACTTCTTTGAAATCACCGGAACTGGAAACTACATTCTCACAATGTTTCTACTACGAACATGCACATTTTAACCTTGTCGATGATGATTTCGTTCTCTATTGTTTGTGCGAGATAGAAAATAAATAGTGAATTCATTTGATTGCCACTAATTTCAACTATCCTTGCTTAGATACCACAAAGTGAGACTCCAAGTGTCTCCATTCAGAGTTGTTACATCTCCCAATTGTCTGAAGATGTCTTTGATTATAGCTTCATCCTTGTCTTTTGAGAGCATTGGTGATTCTTGGATCAGTTACTCTGTTGTTCTCTCTGATCTTCTAGAGTTCCAGACAGATGAAAGGAAGTCGTAATGATCTCAATCGTCTTCTGTTTCTGTCTGGAACAAGTGGATACCATATTCTTGAGTTTCCTTTTTTCACTAACTGAGGTCGATCACTTGGGTGGGGACAACTGAGGAACTTGCTACTATATTCCTTTGACCCGCAAGGAAAGTGGAGAACCATATCTTTCTAAGAGACGAAATCTCCACACTTAATAAAGACCCATCTTCTTAGATCCCTTGTACATCTTTCCGGACCTCCCTACTCAAACAATTTTGAATCATCTGCAATTTATGATTCTTCATCTCCTTCTATGTCGATTAATCCAAAGATAGTTTTTTCTTCAATATTACTCAACTGTTTCTTCGTCAGTGATCGACTCCTAGGCTAGTTTCTTCTCCGAAGTTAATTCCATTTCCTTTTCTGTTTTATCCATCGAAATGATTTTTCTACTTTCAGTTTAAAAATAATCCAAAGCCATAGATTCTTTCCTAGTATCAATGGAGGATATTTTGAAAAAAATGTTACTTCGACTGTCACAATATGAAGTTATAAATGTGTCTAATTTCTTGATTTCATTCTTGTTTTTTTTAATGAATTTCTCAAAGTAATTAGTTTGTTTTCACACTCCGAATCAAATAATAGAATATATTCAAGTATTATTTTGTTCGTCCGAGAGATTTAAAATTAACTAATCACAGAAATATTATATTTCTCCTTCATTCTATCTTTGATGAAGAGATTAGGAAAGATTTAAATCTAAATTATAAAATAGTATTACATAACTGAATATGAGAAGTGGATTGAATTATTAGTATTACCAGTATGTTGGATTTTTGTTTTATTCTAATATGGAAGAAAAACTTTGTTTCTCTCACCATGACCTCCCAGACAGTCAACCTTCGACACTAATTATTCGGTTCGACAGTGGAGGTCCCGGGACCACCCACATCGCTCTCAAAAACACAACAGCCATTCCTTGTCTCTTCTCGCGAAATATCTTCAATTGTCTGTTTTGATAATCACACAATAAAAACATGAAAAAGAATAGTGATCAAATTTATGAAAATGACAGCAGATATTAAGGTAGAAAAACAGGATGTAAGTTGTTTACAGAATAAAATTAATTTTTATCCATTTCGTCCTTTGATTAAATGTTGAAATTGTCTTTTTTATTCATTTGTATTAACTTCAGAATGATATGAATTCATCTCCTGGTGAACATTTGATCACTATCAACACAACAACTGTTAATTTTATTTTTAAAAAATTGTAATATCAAATATAATGAATACCTGATCTGTGGTTAAATACAAAGCCTCAGAAATGAGAAATGTAAATTGCTTTTTTGATGTAGTTTTTGTTTGATAATTAGCCTTTTTTGCATAATTCTAAATTTAGTTTTAATATGAGGTCTTCTATACCTGTGGATCTTGATTTTCATTCTAGTTCAACTTGAATGAACGACAGCTGAGTCATTAGATAACTGTACAAAATCCATTTGTAT